>PVKA01010652.1:0-63641 GCA_004027165.1 Ctenomys sociabilis
TTTTTTTTTAACTGTTTCTCTTTCCCAGTGGACAATAATTTCTATGAGGTGGGGCCCCATGTGTATTTCACTTATGTGATATTCTCAAGCACAGATCCAGCAGTTAATGCTCAATATCCGCTGAATGATTGCACAAAATGAAATAAAATCATTACTTAGAATTCTTTCTGCTAACAATTTCACATAGAATCAATCGGTTTTTCATTTTGGAACATACATATATTCCAAAATCGAGTACCCATCCTTATATGTGCATGCTCACTTCAACAACATTTTATACAATTTCACTGAGTAAACACTTGTTCAGCACCTTTATGACTTGCCTACTGAACAACAAAGTGCTTAAATATGTTTTAATGTGATGAATGGTAGGTTTTTCAAAGATACAGTGAGAAAGAAAATATGTCATAAGCACTATAAATTCAATTTATATAATAAATGAAAATAGCCTATTTTTCTACTATTTTGTGGGTAGTACAGAAAAGACTTGATTACTGACTCAGTGTGTCTGTTTACTTCTCTGACACTGGTGAACAGTGCCTACTGACCTCATGTAACTGTCACTGAATAGCCTCTTTTATTCTAAAAAGTATCCTAGTCCACATGACAAATTTATAGATGAACTCTTTCCAGTATTTTCTATTTTGCTTTTTCTCTGTTGAAGCCAAGAATTATAATACTTTAAAAACCCATAATATGTCAAGCTGAAATATATAAAGAAAGAACTCACCTTTCTTATGTGTCGGATTATCATAATGGACTTCTAGAAGCACATAATGAGGATCTAACGGAGTACCAAGGGATAATCCAACATGAGGTGGGTAGGAAAAACCCTAAATATGAAAAATTCCATGAGACAGTTTCTTATGAAATGCTCTCAGAGCTCTACTGTGTTCATAAACCAACCATTTTCAGAGACCATAACAAAGCCTTCCAGAATCAATCATTGGGAGTAGTCGTCTCCTATTTAATAGAATCATGCCACCATGACACAGAGAGTATATAAAGCTGTACTCATAAGTATTAGAGCCATATTTGTGATGAAAGAACATGACTAATTAATTGTGCTACATCTGTCATTATGTGCCCACCTCTCCGCCAATGCCCCAGGCGAAGATCACAGTCTCACAGGTGAGGAAGGCATCAGGCATGTTTGGGTGGTAGCACTCGTGCCCATAGTCCAGAACACTGTCATTAAAGTTGCTGCTGCACTGATAGAGCAGGATGTGGTGGACCAGGCTCTCATGGCCTCTGTGTATCACTGGCTCAACCTACACAAACACAAATGAGAGAGCAGATACAATAAAGACAGCCAGTAACATCCTACAGTGAGCCCCAACCTACCCTTAGGAATTAGCCCTTTTTCCAAAAATATTTTTTCAATTATGTAAAGATTATAAGACTCAAGAGAGATCTGTTCTGGGGACCAGGAAGATGATGATAACAATGGTGATGGCAGAGAGGAGATCACTGTTGGCTCCGTGCATTACAACCTCACTAATCTGTTTTTGTTTTTAACTCACCTTCATTTCCCTGACCCATTCAGCACAGCAGCTAGTTCAAAACTTGCCTAGGCTTCACTGTGCATTATTTCCCTCCCTCTCATTTTTTACACAGAAAAAAAAAGACTTCTTGTCTCTCTTGGTCTTCCTTACCTCTATCTTAATATGTTATTTTTTCCTATTCCCACTGGAGTAGAGGATATCTTGTTCATTTTTTATATATATGAGCTTCACACAATGTACAGCAGAGTGATGGATATTTTTATTTCAGAGATGAAGATCACATTTCAATTATTTTATTATTAGAATTAGGGAGAGAAGTAGTTATTAGTGATACAGTCCTATGACATTGCTCAGATTAGAGGAGGGAAACTAGGGAGTAAAGTGCAGTGGACAACGAAGTTGGTGCAGATACTGAATGAGTGATCCACGTTCATGTGTCCCTCCCACTTCCGTTCTGTAAGTTTTCGTCATAACGCTTGACTACTGGAGTGCACCAACCTGCAAACCAAGCCAGGATGAGCTAAGCACACCCAGAGTCTGGAGCTCCTTGTATCCCATTGAGAGGAGATCTCTGCAGTTAGGCTCCCTGGGCTGCAGGTGTGGCCAGCAGCTACAAGGGTTTTTGACTAAAGAAGTCTGGTGAGCTTCAAGATTTCTAAGACATTAGCTGCCTGGGACCTCTTGGCCCTAACTAATCAAATGTGTAAGTGCCATTTTGAAATCCTTGCTTGGTCTCTGCTTTAGTCTTGGATATTTAGGTCATGTGCTTTAAGCTGTTTTCTCCTAATTTTTTTCTCTTTTGTAGGGAAACCTAAGAAGCTGAAGTAGAATGGGTATGTACTAGGTGGGGGTTTGAAATGGACAACCAAGGGATTCAATTTCTTTTTTCGGTACGAGGGATTGAACTCAGGACCTTGTATTGCCAGGCAAGCACTTATTCTATTGAGCTAACTCCCCAGCCCAAGGAATTCAATTTTTAAATTCTGTTTTGTTTCATGTTCCCTAGTGAATCTTTCCATACCCACCTTCATGTACATTTTGACATCACATTCATGGAAATAATGGTGCACATGGTCTTGTTTGTGCTTGTCTCATCTTTAAAAGGTCTTAAGCCCTAAAGGCAGAAGCAATTTTCTATTTCACTTAAAAACAATGGTATTGCTCAATCAAAGTTGCAAAATAATGAATGCACAGGAATATGACCAAAAGTGTGAATGAGAATAGAGTGTCTACATCTAGTCTGAGCTCTCTTGTGAGACCACACCTTGTTGGGTGTCTCAATACTCCAAGGACACAGTACTGCTGATATGTCATGAGTACATCACTCAGACATGGTAGATTTTTGCCAAAAACTTCAAGTTCAGGCAGAACCTGAGGGTGGGGCTAAGCTCTCTGAGGCAGGTCCTGGGAAGCAGCCTTTCAGGCAAATGAGACTTGGCTGTTGCCAAGAAAGCTCAGAAACTAGACACCAGTGTCTGAGATCCTTACAGGAAAAAGGAAAAGGAGATGTGGGACATGTACGCAGAAGTGACACCCATAGATCCTAGGAGTCATGCCACCACAAGCCAGGGAACTCAGAAGCCACCAGAAGCAAAGGGAGGCAAGAAAGGATCATCCTCTGGAGCTTTTGGAGTGAGCCTGGCTCTGCCCATGCCTTGATTTCAGACCTCTAAGTCTCCAAAGCTGGAAGAGGATGCATTTCTGCTATTTCAAGTTATGGTCATTTATTACCGCAGTCCTGGAAGCCCAACAGCTCCAGCCTTGATCCTCAGTTTTCTACTGTGATCTGACAATTGATTTGTAAGCCTAGGTCACAGTTGCCCTCGAAAGTGCTTGTGAACCGGACTTACCACAAATATAAATGTTCCCTCTTAATGGTTGAGGTTAAATATTTATTTACCTATAACTACATACATATTTATTTTGCTCCTGTTTTCAGTATTCTTGGGGTACCTTTGTTGCGTTGTCCAGGTATGCTGAGCTGTACCTGGGAAACACAGGACACACAGCATTTCTGAGCAATTTTCCTACATTCATTATTCTACTTAAGACGTGGTTCTTTGCTTGTTGAAACAAGAGTGGAACACAGCTCTCCAAAAACAACCTGCAACTCAATAAACTAATAATTAAGGCAAAAAGGGAGAGGTGTTGGGTGGAATCTGTAACGAGCTGGAAATTTCAATCCCCATCACTTTCTGTCTTGCCTCTTCTTGCCCCAGGCACCCTGCTTCATCTCCCCAGTGCAGGCAAAGTCTGCTGTCCGCACAGAGCCCACAAACTCTCCCTGGCAGAGGGCACCCAGAGGTTACCTGGCTCCCTAAGTGGAGCTGCCTATGAGGGCATTCTGTGTGGAACTAGCAGTGTGGATGTGTCTGTGTATCTCCCGTAAGCTAGGAGAAGACTGAGTATCTGTCCCCTCCCTTCTCCTTCCCTCCTCACATGTCCTCAAGTCCCAAGCATCTCATTCTGAACACCCCAGGGCTCAAAGCATGATCTGGATCTGACTCAATAATGTGATGCCAAGGGGCCCCTCAGCATGAAGGGGCTTGGCAGGGAAAGGCCAGGAAAGAACAAGAGAGCAGGGTGAACGGGATGGAGCTGAAGGAAAGGGAAGCACTGGGGAGCGCGGACCCTGGGAAATTACGTGCTCCTTGCTGGGACCCTGGATTCTTATGAGCAAGCACATGGAAAAGATATTTTCTAGCACACACAAGAGGTCAGTGTGCAGTGAGACAAGAAAGTCAGCACACAGAGAAAGACCAGAGGCAAGACAGGAGCTGCAGAGTTTATAATAGCCAACTTCTTTCTGGAAGAAGTGCATCTCTGAATTCTTGCACATCTCTCATTCTGCTGTTAACGTATTCAGCCTTTGAGTTAATAAATCAACTTACTCCTTTCTTTTTCCTAGGCTGCTTCAACGTGGGTTTCTACTTCTTACAATCAAAAATCCTAATAAGCAAACACCCATCTGTATTATCACCATACCAATATATACATATATCACACATGTGCTACTGTGAATTGTCGTTTATTTCTGTCTTACAAACTTTGCCACATAGAACTGCTTTTGTTTCACTCTTTTTTCCTATTTAACTAGTTCTTAACAGGGCAAGTTAATGACAGAGTAACATCAGTAAATGCCCTGGAAGAGTCCTATGGTAGAAAAGAGTCACTCCCTCTAATACACACAATTATCTTCCTCCCCTGCTTCTGACTCTTGGATTCCCACACAGACGCTAACCAGGAAGGCTGTGTTACTTCATGAATATGCAAGATCCCTGGAGAGACTCAACACCTCACGATTCAGGGAGCTTTCTATCTGAAAGGGAGTTAAGTAAGACCTTGGCCAAACACTTCAGGATTAAGACAAAACAAAACGAATGCCTTTTAACAAAGTTAAAAGTAACAACACTTCACATACATGTCCCTTGAATTTTAACAGGCGACTCATGAATGCAGTCCTGAAATGTTGCTTCTGGCTCAATATTAAAATGCACATACATGTTAAGTCAACTGAGCTACTGAATAAACAAGAGTTCACATATAACTTATGTGTATCCAGCAAGAAGCTGTTTTCTGAAGGTTGGAAGCTGAGCTTGTTTCTTGAATGTACCACAAACCAGCAGTGTGGCAGGGCCCTGAGCAAATCACAGGTCACATCTCCTTGGCTCTTCTGCCCTTCCCAGCTCCTCTTCTGTCTGTCTGTCTGTCTCTCTGTCTGTCTCTTTGCCCATATCTATATAGACATGTTTATATATCTATATATATAAACATATAGATGGATGTATAGATATATAGTGGACATATATTCTTTTAATCCTCAAAATAAACCTTATAAACTATTCCTTATTTCATTTATATGGAAAATAAAGTCCATATGAGTTTATTTTCAGTGCCACATCCAGACCTGACTGTGGTGTCTGGACCTGGAGCATCCTGCCCACAGCACCCTGACTCATGAATGCATTGCCAGGGTGGTGGAAGGGACAGCCCCAGTGCCTCACCAAGAGCGCTCTGAGCACCTTTACCCTTCTCTACTCTCCCGCCTGCATCTGTCCTGGGTGCCTCTTCTAATCACTTGCACATGGGACTTTCTTCAGAGGCCTGATTTAGACTCACTTTGCAGACAGCAGAAAATGCCATGAAATGTGCAAGCCCCTGGAGCAGCTAGGAGGAGCACAAGGTCATGTTCAGCAGTCCTGCCTGAGACAGGACCAACTCCAAGCACCACTGCTGTCCTCTGCGGGATGAGGTGAGGAGCTGCAGCTGTCCACAGCTGGCTGAGCTGCCCTCTCCCAGCCTTCCCCCACCTCTCAGCATACCTGCACACAGTGCCCCCCCAGCACTTCCTTAATAAATCACGTACACAGTAACCTGTGCCTAAATAGACTGCCCACAGGAGCCCAGCCCCAGACAAGTATCTAACTGAAATCTATTTTGAGCTACGTATTCTTAGGTTTCAGTGTTGTGTCATTACTTTGTACTTCTTTTTTCCTAGTTGGTTAACTTCTTGCCATCTCAGTTTCCTCACCAGTGCACCAGTGAAAACGAGGCTGATGCATGAGATCAGTTGTGAATTAAACTGCTGCCATGTGTAAGGTAAAAGCACCTTATAGTTGCTTAAATATTTCTACTGGTGTCAGTAGCATAAGTTGGACACCAGCTTTTGAATGAATCTTTAATATTATGCCCTTGTAGACAGCAGGTGTATCTATGTAAATAATCTGTTCACAAGCTCCATATTTCAAAACCTAATTTTATAGCCTATATATCACAAATATTCTGACAAAAATGTTGCCACAGTCAAATATATTATGGCAAAATTTATAGGAATCTAGGAAAATTCTCTACAAAAATCTAGGAAAATTCTCTACAAAACTTTTTCTTCAATACAACCTATTTTTTCCAAAATGAAAGCATATACTTTCCATGTGAGTTCATCCATAGTGATGAGTGTAAACCTTGTTATCTTTTTAGTTTAGAAATATTTCCTCTCAAAAATGCATAATTATTCATTCATTCAACTAGCAAAATCCCATTACTCCTTCCATCTTGAAATCTCCACCTGTCTCCACTTACTGTATGCTTTGTTGGCTCCTGAAGAAGGAAGCAACAAAGCAGAACCATTAATCTGAGAGTCATATGATCCATATTGGGAAACAACATAGAAGCTCAGGTGGAGAAGGACACCCTTTTGGTTGCCTTCCAGCACCAAAGCCTCTGCAGAGCCCCCATCAGGGTCCTGAATTTCTTACACCATGTCTCTGTGAGTGATCCCTCACTCTCTTGAGTTACCTCAATTCATTTACACAGTCCCATCCCTGGCATGAGCAGAAGTTGACCCATGTCCAGGGAATCCTTGTACATAAACATGGCGACCAGCCGCACCCTCTCCTTTCCCTCGTGTGGGAGTCTGTGCCACACATTCTTCACGCGAGGGGACGCAGCCTGGTCATTTGCACCACACAGCATCAAGGACCAGCTTGGAGAACCGCTGCACAATGCTTGAAATACCACGAGTCCCTGAGCTGAGGGGTGGGCTTCAAATAATCCGAAGCAACACTCAGTTGAAATAAAAATGGGTTCAATTTTGATAGTGATTACCAATGACAGTTGTTTTCTTCAGCTGGTCTTTATGCCTTGTAGTGAAAGCTAAGGTGATCAGCCAAGTCTGATGATGCTGAAAAGCGTGTTTATTCAAACTTGAGGGAAAAAAATAGTTCAAAAATAACTGGTAGTTGAAACCTGATCTACCTTACATTTGAAAGCCAATTTCCTTCACTATAACATTGGATATTTGGAATGTGCTGAAATAACACAACTCATCTTTATTACTATTTCTTCTCTTCAAATGCCCTGGTTGGACCAACCACCCCCATCCACATCTCCAGGCCATCTGACCTGAATGCGACCCACAGCACCTTCTTACCTTCTCAGATGTTACTGTGGCCTGAATGAATTTCTCAAAAGCCTGTGTTGAACTTTATTGCCAGTGACAGTTTTAAGGAGTGGAACTTTAGTTAACATTTTCTTCTTCTTAACACTATTTTTATGTTTGGAACCTTCATACTGTAATCTTCTGGATCCTCATAATAGGGATTTATTTTGGATTTTCTAGAATACAGAGCTATAAGAAACAGATTTTTATTCTTAATGAATTACCTCACTTAATGTATTGGGTGTGGCAGCCCAGGCAGACTCAGAAAGATGTTCAAGAACTTGCCTTCTGGACAACGCTGGATCCCAGCCAGAAAATCTTCCCAGACCAGCACATTCCCTCTTGTCATCTGAGCAGTCACAGTGGCTCCATAGCACTCATCCCACAGGGGACCGAGTCAACACATTCATTCCTGACGCTGAGGACCACCATCACTCGCTAGGTGTTGCCTGTGCAGTCACAGGCCCTTGCCTTTTGTAGAACAGGTTCATTTTACCTGTGTGATTTCATTCATGCTGTCTTCCGGTCCAATAAGTCCCTATACACAGATGTACTTAGTGCACTCCTAGTCATTTCCGAAAGCCCAGGGGCTGTTTCTTTGGGATGCTTCTACTGGTTATTTTGGTTCTTACTTGTCCATTGCCCTGAGTTCCTTTCAGGGTGCCATATGAACACATGGCTGCGTGACATTAAAGACTTCATTTGGAATTCAAAAGCTGCCACTTACTGACTGTGAGACCCATGGCAAGCTGCATAACCTTAGTGAAATTCAGTTTAGTTATCTATAAAATGGAAATACAAATTAACTTTTAAGTTATTATAAAAATTAAATAATAAATGTTGTGCTGGGGAGATGGCTCAGGGGAATAAGCACTTCCCTGGCAAGCACAAAGGCCTGAGTTCAATCCCCGGTTCTGCCAAAAAAAAAAGTAATGTTTGTAGCACATAACTTATAATACCTAGTAGTAAAAATTATATTGAGTTCCAGATAACATGGTAGGTATGTAAGTTGTTGAATGCAATTATTTTATATATAATTTTTTCTTTAGTTAGAACATTAGATCATTGTTTTACTATGTGCTGCTACTTTATAGCATAGAGTCATTTTAAAGACTTATTATTTGTGTGTGTGTACAACATGATGTAAGAATATCACTTACATTTTTATAAATTTGAGTTGTTTTTAAGTGATGAAATATATTTTAGGTTAACTTGCTTTTTGAATGCAAGCAATTCATAATTAAATGTACGTGGAACTCGTATATGATCAATCTACATTTTACTTTATACTGCAGAAAAAGTACTCAAAAGCTGTTTTCTTGTTGTCTGTTGATCAATATATGTTCCTCAAAACAGCAACCACAAACCTCAAAGGAGGAGAATGCCTCAAGATTTCTGCCAGTCCTACACAGCAGAGCCACAAGGCCCAAGGTGTTTATGGAGGCTGAAAACTGCAGAAACAGAAAACACCGCATTAAAAATGCAGCTCCCCATCACACTGTGATGGGAGATACAACTAAACCACCAATTCGCCAGTTCGCTTTTGGTCAACCCATCCTCATACACTGCATGGGGAACTCAAGGTAAGAGAGGAAGCAACACCCGGCTAATCAAAGGTAAAGGAACACTAGATCACCAAAACATTGAAATATCATTTACATCCTTTGTGTCAAATGATAATCCTCTCGGTATGAAAAAGCTCAATTGTAAAAATGGGCATAGCACATGAATAAAAGCTCTATAGCCAAGAGATCCAAATGGTTATAGACATAAAAAGTGTAATCCAGCACTCCAGGAGGCCGAAGCAGAAGGATCAAAAACTTAAGCTCATTCAGCTTAAGAATAAGAATAAAGGCAAAGGGAGAAAGAGAAAGGCATAAAATACAGATGGAGACAAAGTTTGGTGATTTCATAGAAGTTCCAGAAAAATAAGATTTTAATGATGAGTACTAGAAGTAGAGCTTGAATGACAGAAGTTAGGATCTTTTGATTTTTACTTTACAGTATCTACATATGTATTTTTGCAATGAACAACTACTTACATCAGAATATTTTGCAAAATTCTGGTTTCATCATTTACCAAATCAATATTGCATGACCAAGTTAATTGGTAGGATGAGTCTTTAGCTCCTATGCATAAGGTGAAAATTTCTCATGAAAATTACAAGGGATTCTAAGATGCCACACAGCCAAGGCCTCTGACATTGTCAAGTGCCCCCCCCATATTTCCTGTCCATAATCTACCTCACAAATTTATGTATAAAAATGAGTTCAGCTTGTGGTCCAGACCTTTGCCTTAGAACTGCATCTGCAGGATAGTTATCATGGCCTATCAAGCCAGGCCATGTATGAACCCATAAAAAGAACTTGAAAATATTCATTTTTATTGATCAACTTCCCCTCACTACACATGCTAGACCACCGCTGGGGGTGGTGTAATGATTGTCTATTGTGTATTTTGAAAAGCTACAGGAAAAGACTGAATGCTCTTGCCACAAAGAAAGGATAATTGAAAAGAAAGATACATTTAACTTCATTTAAACATTACTCAATGTAATAAATGTTATGCCCTGTATTTATTTTTATTTTTTGGTGCCTACTGGGAACTGAACTTAAAACTTCACACTTGCCAGGCAGGTGCTTGTGTCACTCAGCTATATCTCTGGGCTTATTTTTATGTTTCAGTTTGAAAAAAAACTTAAATGAAAAATGATTTTAATACTATTAAATCAATGCAAAGCACTTTTTATTATTTAATTTAGAATTTGCATGCAGAATAATAATTAATGAGGACGCTTTTGGTGCTAGGTTTCTGCAACAAGGTACTATATGCTTCCTCCGCAAACTCAGTTACACTCTCTGAGGCCTAAGGCCATTAATAAAGTGGCCTAAATAAAAAGAAAGTTTCTTAACTACATTCTCTTAGGCTTGAGGCTGTTAGTAAAAAGGGTGAAATAGAAAGAGCTTTCTCAGACCAGATCCACTTACATGGCTTCCAGCCCAAGAGTAGGAGGGGGTACTTGTGGCTCCCAGCCCTGGCCTCCAGGAGCCCAGAACAGACCCAAGAGCCCCTTCAGCCTGCACCCCATTTTATGTTTCTGTACACGGCTCTCCTTGCCCTCCTTTAAAGTTGTGAGCAGGGGAAGTTTCTTGTTGTTATTGCTGGGTGGGGGAGTTTATTTTATTTTGCTTTTTTTTTTAATGACCTCAAGGCCTAATAATTCTACAGGTCAAAGAACAGAACTTAATTACCCACACATGATCCTAGTGATAAAATGCCACAGCTTCAAATTAGGAGAAGAAAAAAAACCCTTCAGTTTTCACTTAGTCCAGGACAATGTATATATTTTAAAAAGTGCAGCATGCCAATTTAATTTTGCATTTCTTAAAATTAGCTTCCTCTCTTAAAACTGTTTTCACATCCTGAAACTCCTAGGACCTGTGTTTACATATAATTTGTCATAATAATTTTGACAGTTTTAAATAAAGTACAGTAGTTTAACACAGAATAATCATAATTTAAGGGTTTCATTTCCTGGAGAAATTTAATAAATGAGCCATCTTATTTTTTCTTCCAGGAGCACAGAAATAACAGTGATGACATTGTTTATTCCTCTGAGCAGAGTCTAAAGATTAGATATAATTGTAGGCAACACCAGTAACCCTGCCTGTCACAATATTCTATATGGGCCTTTATCCTGGGGCTCAGGATTCATTGTTCTAAATGTCTGCAACATCAATCCTATTTTGTAATGAAAGTAGAAAAACTGATGTTCAGTGCTGTTTTCTAAGATGCAAAATAAAGTTGTCTTACCCCTGATAATTTTCCAGTTCTTTGAATCTCAGTTTACTGCCTTGAATTCTGGTCTCTTTTCCAGGAAATGTCTATAAGTAGCACAGCGGAACTATTCTGTTCAGTCCCTAAATTAGACATCGAGGCCAATGTGTCACCCATTCAAAGTTCATTCATCCTGGGGATAACAGAGTGTTTTCTCAACATTGCTGTAAACCATCCCTAACTTGAATCAAGATTTGAATCTTTTATCCAATAGACATATTCTAAAAATATTCAGAATTGTGCAGGGCTGAATATCCAAACACAGGGCTGATCCAGTTGTCCAAGGGCTTACATGCTATGGTCAGGAAAAAATACAAGACCCTACTCCCACACATGCTATGATTTGAACAATTACTATCACTTGTGTGCATGTATGTACACTAAGCACACTACACATATTAGCTCATTTACTCTTCAAACAACGATGAGGCTGGCATTGTCTTCTTTTCATAAACCAAGAAAGTGAGAGAACTTTAAGTAGCTTGGAGCAGCTGCCAGTTTCCTAGCTGCAGGTCTGGATTCAGCTCAAGGGGGGCTAGGCTGAGTCCCATCCTGGGAGGAGGCTGCTTCTCCACCTTTTCCATCTGCACAGGCACAGCCGAGACACACAGGAGCAGCTACAATTAGAAGACTTACAGCAGGGTGGTGATAATTTTTCACTTGAATACTGTTCTGTGTCAAAGAGTTACTTGATTTACTTTGTGGAGTACTGCCTTCTGGTAGGAAAAGAGACCATTACAAGGAAAAGGAAAGAAAAAGAAAAAGACTGTGCTTAGTCCGTTTTGTAAATTTGTGACTACCCATTCCTGGATAGTAAGAAATACAGTCTCTACATTTCATGAAAGTTAAATAAATGAACAGGAATGGGTGACTTTTGTTGTTTGGGCTCTTCCTTGTTTTTTCTTATTCTTTATGTGCTTGAATATGAGGCTGCTATAAAAGATGCAAAATTACAGACAATCACACAGAACAGAGAGAATGTCAAGTGGAACTGGGTCTCAGGCTGTGGATGAACAGGACACTGGTCTTCACGTCTCTGGGTGAATCTCCCTGTTGATGGAGCACCCCCACTCCAGCAGGTCCTCATCTCAGGGGACACGGCCACCCTGCACTGCCCTTTCAAAACCTGTAAGGCTCCCACTGCCTTTCAGCTATTTGAACAAATGACTTCTCCTGTACATGTGGGTTTCTCCAGAGGAAGGTGAATTGTTTTGTTAACCTCTGGGATTCTTTGCTTGCATCTCATTTTATGTTAATACATAAAGAAAATGATGTAGCATTCTTCATATAATAATTCTGCTACTCAGAATTCCTTAACCTATCACGTTCCCTTTATTATTCTTCTTTTCCCCTACTCAACAGAGCCTGGTTCTGGGTCACCACAATGGACTGAAGCAGTATCTAGGGAATGTGATTCTAGGATTAAAGATGTGTAATCCTAAGTTAGCACACTGGTGGAATTAGCATAGCTGTGGGTGTGGATAGCGAGAAGGCCCACTCTGTGTGTATGTGGCACTGCTCAAAATGCTTATTAGCTGGATGGGATAAAAGAAAGACAGGATGGCTGCTTGCTGCCTTCTGTCTGCCACACCAGGAGCTCTTTCTCATCTGTGATACCTGTCTTCCACGAAACCCTGCTGTGGAGCCAGTAGGCTATGACTGCAACCTCTGCGGACAGTGAGCTACAGTATACCTTTCCTCCCTTAACTTGTAGATGTTGAGTATTTTATCTCAGCAATGAGAAAAATAACTAAGATACTTATATGTCCTTGAAATTTAAGATTAAACTTTTGGTCCTACATACCTGTACTCTAAAATCTCTACAATGCAGCTGACTAGCCTGCCATTGCTCTAGTCAAAAATACAATGATTTCACTTTGCCTTTGCTAAAAATCAAAACAAAAACAAACAAACAAAACTCACTTCTTGGTCTAATGTTCACGCATCTGATGTTTTCAGCCCCCAGCCAACATGGCTAGAACTAGCTTCTCTATGGGCCTTTGCACATGGCACTCCAGCCTTTGAAGTATGCAGTCTGGCAACACAAAGCTGTGTCCAGAGCCCATGAGCTTTGAATAGGAGGGAAATTAGATATCTAAAACAACATACTCACTTGGAAAATGCTGGGATTCTCAAAAATAACAATGAACATGTCATAAGATTTCTTCCTAACTGCAGCAAGAATTTAAAAGAAGTTTCTCCAAGTTGAAAAAAGGAATAGAGCCGGGGAGATGGCTCAGCAGAATAAGTGCCCACTGGGCAAGCACAAGGCCTGAGTTCAATCTGGTACCACAAAAAAAAAAAAAAAAAAAATTAATATTAAGTCAATTAGCAAAACTGAATGAGGGCTCTTTTGCCTGTCCTCTGATCCTGAGTCTCCAGGAATAGTGGCCACAGAATGGGCTAATGGAGCAATAGGAAAAGTCTGAGGTTACTCATGTCTCTCCTCTTGCACTCTTTATTTAGGCACAGAGCTTGTACGTGCACCTTTGGTGAAATGGTGGATTAGAGAATCAGTTAGCAAAGGCAGCCAATCCAAACACAGAACTATCTCTGCCACAATTCTGCCTTGCTGTGAACCAAATGTTTATGGTCCCCCAAATTCCTACATTGAAGTCCTGATTTCATAGGGCAGTATTGGACTTTGGGAGGCTAATTAGGATTCAATGAGATCACGAGGCGGACAGCCTCACAACGTAGTCAGGAGTCACTCTTGGTCCATCAGTGCTGCTGCTATCAGGAAATTTTATCAGGAACAGAAATTTATTTTCCGGTAGTCAAGGAGGTTGGGAACACCACAGTCAAATGGAAGGAGGTAGAGTGGCAAGAGAGTGCAGTCCTCCACCAGCCCTGACTTGCATCGGCAGTCCGTCTGCAAGGCAGAGCCTACAGTCTGAACACAGCCCCCTCTTTTAACACCTGTACTCTGATGAATAAATTTCTAGTAAATGACATTTGGGGACACATTCAAATCACACGCATGCCCTTTTAAGAAGAGATACCAAGTCTCTCACTCAAAATTCTGTCTCTCCCCCCCCCCGTCTCCATCTCCATCTCCATCTCTGTCTCTGTCTCTTTCTCTGGAGGGCCACAGCAGCATTGGGGGAGCACACAACCACATAGTCAGACAGTGGTCACTAACAAGCCATAAGAGATGCTCTCAAGGTGAAATCTACCTTGCTGGCACCTTCCCCTCAGACTACCCAGCCTTCAAAACTGTGACAAGTAAATTTCTGTTGTCTATGCCACCGAGATTTTGGTATTCTATTATGGTGGAAATGACTCAAACATGTGTAAGTGACTCAGTATGACTCAGACAGGAAGAGAGCCATACTGCTGTCACAGGGAGTGTAATCCTAGCTCTCTCTGCTTGTTGGTGAGGGAAGTTGTACAGAAGTAAATAAAGGGTTCCTCACTGTATGCAAGCCCAGCTCCTGGGGAAAAGTAAACACGATATAATACAACACTTGCTGGAGGAAAACACCTTTAGCCAGCACCTTACATTCCCCTTGGTTAGGTTCCCTTGGCAAATTTAGCAAACACGTGAGGAAACAAAAGACTGTCACAACATATTTGGATCTTCAAGGACTTCAGTAATAAGAATCATCAGGCATTGAATATAAAATAATATTTTCCTTAAAATATTGCTTATTCTGTTTCCATATTTAAAGAAATGAAAGATATACAAAGAGCAAGAAACACCAAGATTGATTCAGTAGATTGCAAAATGGTTAGAAATAAAAATGTAATGTGGGCCCAGGAGATGGCTCAGTGGAACAAGCGCTTCCCTGGCAAGTACAAGGGCCTGAGCTCAATCCCTGGTACCACAAAAATAAATAAATAAATAAATAAATAAAAAGTAATGTAATTGAAATTTAAAACTTGATGGATGGGTTAAATAAAATATTAAAAACCATTTAAGAATTATTGATGAATTGAAAATATTCTGATGTCAAACTTAACAAGGCAGAGGTTTTTTTTTTTTTTTTAACTTTTATTAAGATATAACTGACATACAGAAAATGGCCTGTATTTAAAATGAATTATATAAAATTCGATCAGCGTGACATATGTACACATTCATAAAGCCACTGTCACAACCAAGCTGGGAGTGAATTCAGTGCCCCAGAGGTGCCCTCCTGCCCCTGGTCAGCCTCCCCTATCTTCCGGTCCTGCTTTCTCCTCATCCCCAGAAAGCTGCTTAGCACTTTGTTACTATAGATACTGCGCCCTTCCCAGGATCTTATTTATTTATTTATTTATTTATTTTAAGGACAACAAAATTAAACAATCTTTAATAAATTTCCTCCAGAAAACTCAGTCAGAGAGCAAGCATTCAGTTGTCTTTCCCATGTCATTGAAGGCCGAGAACTCCCAATATTCTTTGGAGAATAAGCAGTAGTTGGTGGGAAGTGGCCAGTGCTCAGAGCTTCCATTTACACATTCAAATCAGTAGTTCCTATTGCATATATTAACATTTTCCACCTAGCACCTAAATATATGGTACCTCAACAAATAAATTAAAGATTTCCATATGGTATGAAACCATTTCAATTTGAACTAATATCCTTAAAAACTCACACTATTGTAAGTTTTAATAAATACAGTAAGAACAGTTGGCAGTTTACTAAAATACTGAATTTTTAAATCTGGAGTTCATTCCATAAATAGGTTCCTTTTTGTTTGCTTTCTTGGATACATTTGCTCAAATATTATGCTCTATGAAGTGAACTCTTTCATAGATTACCATATAAAAACTGTATTAATATATGCCTCATTACAGAGGCAGATGGAAGAACTGGATCTCGCAGTTAACTAACCTTAAAGTAACTTAGGAAAAGCTCTGCATTTTGTAAAACTTTAAAAACACAGGATGAAGAATACCAAAGAAACACCTTTTTTCTATATAGAACTCCCACTGGAAATTTTATAAATATATATTTGGCTCACCAGTAGATTTTTCAGCAAGTCTGGCTGGAATGATGCTATCATGGTAAATAAATATTAACAAAGGAATTAATGAGTTTCCAAGGTTTAAAAGATTTCTTTTGAAAAATAATCATAAATTGAAATTATATCATAATTTGCAGTTACACAATTTAAAAGATACCCTTCTTGAAAGCTTCATTGTGGGAATAAGATCATCTCCCAGCTCCCAAGTGTGGACAAGTTCTTGGCTGAGTGGTAACACTTGGTCACAACACTGAAAAGAAGTATTTACAACTTTCAGGGAAAGTACCAAATAGTTATCAAAGAATAAGACATCAGACTACCCCTAGTAGCATTCTTTGGAGTGCAAAGTCTGCAGGAAATGATTATCCATAATGTTGACAGGATTCCTGATGGGTCTTGGAAGCATTCAAAAGGCAGAGTGCTCATCAGGGATTGTTCGGATTAGCTTCTGTGGGATGGCTTATTCTTAATTTAACTGAGTTCCAGGATTTCATTCCCTTTATAACATCTCTGGTAGGGCCATGTTCAGTTTAGTGCAAGTGCAAGGTGAAAATGAAACAAAACTAAAAGACACACCAGGAGCAAAGGCTGATGTTAAGATCTGTAGGGATCTTATTTATTTACTTATTTATTTTTACTTTTTTTTTTTTGTAGAACTGAGACTTGAACTCAGGCCCTTGCACTTGCCAGGCAAGTGCTTATTCTACTGAGCTATCTCCCTGCCCCGCCCCAAGGATTCTATTTAAAAAGAAAAAAGGAATCAAGCCAGACAAACTGACGCACACCTTGCCTTCAGCTACTCGGGAGGCCGAGGCAGACGATTACTTGAGCACAGGAGATTGAGACCGTCCTCGGCAGCACAGCGAGATCCTGCCTCCACCAAGGGAAGAGGACCATGCTACACGCCTTGTTTTGTCTGGCTTGTTTCATTCAGCATAATTATTCTCAGATTAGTTCAAGTGGGCCACATATATTAACAGTTCATTCTTATTAATTGTACAATGGGTAAAATAATTACTGAATATTATGTGCACTCATTTATTAATAAGAATCCGGAGTGTTTCGATTTCTTGATGACACAAATAAAATTGCTGTGGAAAGCCTTGCTCAAGCCTCTGGGTGGACACACACTTTCATTACTCATGGATACACATCTGGTAGAAGACCTGGCACCCATGATATGTATGTATGTCATTGCTTGCCATGGTGCCAAGTAGCTTTTCAAAGCAGTTGCAATATTTTGTAATTCTACCAGCTGGGTGTATTAGAATTCCATGCTTCCAGTTTTCATCGCTGCTTTTATTTCAGATACTATCACAGGTGGGTTGCGGTATCCTAGGATGGCTTTAAATTGCACTTACTTAATGAGCTAGTATGTTGATCAGTGTCTAAATATCTGGATATGGGGCGAACAGTCAGAGAAATCTCTGAAACAATGATGAACAAACATGGCGAGCCCTGTGATTCTCTCAGTTTAGTGCCTGGTGAGGTTTCCAGAGTACGCGTAGCACAAGGAAAGCCAGGCACTATCTGCATTCTCCCTGAGAGAGGCCGGTGAGTCCAGAGAGGACTGGTAGGTTACAGTCCACAGAGTAACTCATGGGAGAGGGAGAGATGCACAAAGACACAACTCCAGGCCTCACCAGAGCCTCCTGCAGGTCCTCTACCCAGCCGCCCACGCACAGGAGAGAACTAACTGCTCCAGGCCTGATAAGGAGTCCCTGTAAAGTACTCCAGAACAGCCACGGAAATATCAACCCAGACGTGAGCTTTTTCCTAACAGTCACAGTAGAAAACCTCATAACTTACAGAGGTTTAGGAAGAGTACTCAGAAGTAAGTAAAATTAGAATCTAACAAAGCTTAAAAATAAAACTTAATAGTTGTTGATTCCAACAACTCAAAGACATCCAAGAACCAAGAGCGCAAGAATATTTATGGTGGCGTAAGCAGCGCCTGCCTCACAAGTACAAGGTCCTGAGTTTAATCCATGGGACAATAACAACAGAAAAAAAATAGTTATAGAAATACAAATATAGAAAGATTTGTACTAATAGTGTTTGGATGGGATATCCTGTCTGCTTCTTGTAATATGGATAACCACTAAGAAGATAACAATGTACAATGTATTAATTATTGAAACTGTCATATTAGTCAGCTTTGAAACTATCTCATTGCTATTTGTTTCTCAATAAAATAAAATAAAGAAATACAAATATATCCAGCATTCAGCAAAGTAAAATTTAAGATGCTTGCCAGTTTAACCAAAAATGACTAGTCATACAGAGGATAAGGTGGATAAACCCTTATGGAAACATCAGCTAGAATAAGCTAAGTGACAGAAGTAGTAGACAAGCACATTAGAGTTACAATGGCTGAATTCTACTACAGAAGACTGAGCAAGGATTGTGTGTGTTATGTCCAAGCATGGAAGATATTTAAAAGCATTCATATCTAAACTTTAGAGATTGAAAGGATATAACATTCACGATCTAGTGCGCAGTGTGGAGATCTGATTGTACAAGGAAGAAGGGGAAAATGGTGAACTTAAATGTACAGCAATAAAACTACACACACACAAAAAGACCGCACCAGGCCGGCCAGATAGCTCAGTGGACTAAAGTGCCTGGTTAGGCCAAGTGCAGTAGCTGGTTCGATTCTTGACATTCCGTGCTGGCCCACCCCCGGGGTTCACTGAGACAGCAATTAAGACTGGGTATGGTGGTGCGCGCCTGTAATCCCAGCACTTGGGAGGCTGAAAACAGGAAGATCACTATGAGTCCAATCTACATAGTGAGACCTTGTAAAGCCTGCACTAAATACATTTTAAAAAAGAGACTGCACCATGAAACAACTAGACTTAGCTTAATATTCCCTCATAATAGGAGGAAAGTGATACAAACACCTAGAACTAATGAACTACCTAACTAAATGCCTACATATTCAATTGTTTTAAAAACTGGAAATAGTTTTCCTTCCTTTCTTCCTTTCTTTCCTTCCTCCTTTTTGTTTTTCTTTCTGAGGCCAGCTCGGCCCACCCTGGCTGTGGTGCAGGGGATCAAACCTCAGTCCTTGCGCACTTGCCTAAGCTTGCCTAAGCAGGGCTTTAGATTGCTGAGCTATGTCGCTGGCCCTAGTTTTTCTTTCTTCACAAAGGGACAAGTAAAAATTCATTCTCATGATTTTTATGCAACAAAATACTAAAAGGTCTACCAGAAGGAAGGAAGGAAGGAAGGAAGGAAGGAAGGAAGGAAGGAAGGAAGAAGATGGGGAACCCAGGAAACATATTGGGAAAGTAATAAACTGTCTTTGTCATCATATTACATAATCATCCATGTATAAAATTCAGTATAATTTATAATAATGCTACTCAAACTAATATATAAAGTTACTCTGTTTTAGGGTTATAAAATAATATTTAAAATTTTATATATGAGCAAAAATCCAAAAATGAAACTTAAAAGTAAATGCCATTTATAAAGCAACAAAACATAAAATGCCTACAAACACAGTGGACAGTGGATGTTTAACCCCTCTACACTTAAAATACTGCTTACATAAATTAAGCATGTAGCTATGACTTTCTGTTAGACAAAACTGGTCTTAAACACCAGAAGTGTAATCTACAAAAGAAAAAACTTGGACAAAGACTTGGCCTAAATTATTTCTTTTCCCAGAAAACAGTGTTAGGGGAATAAAAAGAGAGATCACATGTTAAAACAAAATATTTGCAAGCTACTTATGTGATAAACAACCTGTACTCAGAATATTATAGAATATGCAAAACACAAAAATAACATACAGAGAAAGATCTGAAGAGGCACCTCACCAAGAAAGATAAATGAATGGCAAATAAGTATATGAAAAGATGTGCAAAGTTATTTGTCAGGAAAATGAAAAATTAAAATTGACGCATTGGCTGGAGATTTGATCCCCGGTGCTGGCCCCGCCCTCCGGGTGAACTGAGACAGAGATTGAGATTGGGTGTGGTGGCACACACCTGTAATCCCAGCTCTTTGAGAGGCTGAACACCAGCAGATCACTATGAGTTCGATCTATGTAGTGAGACCCTGTAGACCCTTACCAAAAAAATGCAAAAAAATTAAAATCACAATATATGCAACTATTACAAAGGTGAGAATTTAAAGATCCTGATTATTCAAGTGTTAGTAAGGAAATATAGCACATAAAACACTCACACATTATGTTTCAAAGACTAAGTTTGGCAGCTTTAAAAACTATTAAATATAATAATTACATACTCAGTTATTATACACTGGTAGGTGTACATCCAAGAGAAAAGAAAGCATATGTCTATACAAAGACTTGTATCCAAATGTTCGCTGCAGCTTCCTTTACAACAGTGTCCAACAAGAAATAAGGGAAGGGACAAACATCTGTGCCACATCAGTAGAATGGGTCCTAGTCGACAATAAAAAGAACAAACCACTGAAACATTTAGCAGCATGAACAAATTTTTTAAAAAATGCTAAGTAAAAATATCCAGGACTTCTTCCCCAAAATATATAGCAATTCTATTATATAAAATTGCAAAAAAAAATGTGGACTAAGCTATAGTGATGGAACTCAAATAGTATATGGTTACCAGAGAATGGAGTAGGAACAACTGCAAGAGAAAGTGAAAGGTTTTAAATGAAGTTGAAATTCGGGGATATTCTGCCTAACTTTATTGTGACAATGATTTCACAGGTATACTAGATGAAAATGTGTCAAAGTGTACACATTATATAAATATGCACAATTTCTAATCAATTATATTCAAGTGAGCTGTTTTAAAACCCCACCATGCAATACTACTGTATTTCTTCTAAAATGACTAAAATGAAAAAGTACTGATAATATCTAATACTGTTGAAGAGAAAAAGCCATTAATTACAACTGTCATGCATTTTGGCAACATATCATATGTTATCTACCAGAGCTAATTCAATTTATACAGCAAACACTTCTTCCCCCCACGATACATAGAAATATACAAAAAGACAGGCAGACAAGTGTTCATAATAGTAGAGCCTGACATACTAAAACTCCGGAAATGACCCAAATATCCATTAAAAGTGAGGTGACACGTAGGTTAATTCTCAACATGCCCTCAGTTGACTGGTGGATTTCTTCAACTCTCCTTTTCTCTGTTTATTCCATATATTTCATTGTGATTTTGCAGTTTTCCCCACTGATCCAATTTTCATGTCTGGGCTGGACGTGTTTCTAGTGGCAGGTATGTAATGATGTGTTGTGCTAAGTAGCATTACATTTCCTGCTCTCTCTTTGGGACCCTTGCCCCACACTTTGAACAAGCCCTGGGCACACTTCTCGACACCCACACTGTACAGCAGAACACACAGCCCGGCTGAGGCCCCCGAGACCCCAGCTAGCGATGGACCAGACTGTCCTCTCAGGGGCCCCATCAGTGGGTCAGAGCTTCAGAGAGGCCCAGATGCAAATGCAGCACCCATATGGTTTGTAAACTATAGTTCATGTCTGTTTATTAAATTTATTTTAAATCTGTTGATATCACGGGGGGGGATGGTATACAGTTGTAGCTCACTGATTCAGATTACTTAAAAATTCTATCTATTCAGACAATGAAAGCCACACAAAGATGAAGACATTATTTTCTACCTGCAACATGGTAACTCCCACACTGGGTTGAGTTTCCAAAAGAAGTCAGACAGAAGAGAACATTCCTGTGTGATTTTCTTTATATAAACCTTACAGGGGGCAAAATTAGCAAGCAGGAATCAGAGTCACAAACAAGGTGCTTACCTCTGGGAAAGGACAATGTGGCACAAAGGCCATGGGCCACCTCTGAAAACTGGCAGTGTTTGGAGCCAGTAAGTGATGTCCTTTATGAAAAGTTGTACAGTAGTGTTGGCCTATTTTTATGTGTGCAATTTAATAATTTAAAAATTTTTTAAAAACTGATAATTCACAAAAAAGGAAATGTAAATAAAAAGTACTAGTATCACCAGTACTCTGATAAAAGCAGTCATAAATGCTAGATTTCACCCATCTGTAGGTAGTTCAAATGGCTGAAATATTTAGTACTTGAAAGGCAAAGAGAAAATATTCACAGATTGCTAATGAGTGAATTTTGGAAAGTAATCAGACGAATATACTAAACTTCATGATGTATGCAAATTCAACTCCATATATTTAGTAATCTGTACTATAGAAATTAAACCATTAATATACCTGAAAAATATTTATTAAAGCATTACATATAGTAAAAAATTCAAGTCACTTTATATATGCATAAGTATTAGAAGGCTATAAAATATATGATTCATATCCCTGGTGCTGCCAAACACAGAAAAACAAAAACAAAATATATGACTCATATATACAAAAAGTAAGTTTGGAAATTTAAAAATAAATTACACTTAAATGAATATATTTTCAACTTAACGATTAAGAGGGTAATTTTAAAAAGCAAATTAAAGGTTATATATGTATATATATATATATATATATATATATATATGTATATATCCTAAAGTACATACATTTTTAAAGGTAAGGATAGATTCACCCAATAAAAATCGACATAATATTGTGAATTTTTTTTTGAGCATGAAATTACAGAAAGATACAAGTAATTTCATGAGCTTTGGTTACCCCAAAGAAGTAAATTGAATGCAGGGAGATATCACTAACTATTCTTTGGATGTCTTCTAGTGTTTCTTACTAATTTTTACTTACTTTTTAATTTCTTTTTGTATTTAGGCAGGTTGTACAGGGTGTCGCTGTGTAGATCGGACTCCCAGTGATCCTCCTGTCTATAGCCTCCCGAATGCTGGGATTACAGGCACGCGCCACCACGCCTAGTCTCAATCGAGGTCTCAGCGCATCCCTGGGCAGGGCCGGAACAGCCCACCGGGGATCGGATCCCTGGCCCCTGCGATTGCCTAAGCAGGTGCTTTAATCTGCTGAGTTAGTTGGCCAGCCCTCTCTTACTAATATCAACAAGCACGTTTTACATTGGAAATGAAACAAATGCATGCAAAAAATACTCTCATTTAAGAAAACCAAGTGTTTCCCTAAAAAAAGCAAAGGACAAGGAATGAAAATGTAACAGTTTTGATTTCTTTCAAAGATTGCTACAGCCAATTAAGGAACAGATTATATAACATGTGAATTTCATGTGATTCATAATTCAAGCTGAAGATGAAATATAATATTCCATAAATAATTTTTGTCATTTGGAGTGGATATTGTTTGAAATAATGTATCTCGGTTACTTTTCTCTCATCTCTGGGACAAAATTCCCAACACCCAAAATTAAGAAAGGAAAGGTTTATTTTTTTTTAATTTTATTTATTTTTGGCGGAACCCGGCATTAACCTCAGGCCCTTGCGCTTGCCAGGGAAGCGCTTATTCTACTGAGCCATCTCCTCAGCCCCAGAAAAGGTCTATTTAGATCATAGTTAATAGAAATTTCACCCCATACTTAGCTGGTTCCAAGGCCAAGTAGCTCAGGGCAGAGATCAGCAGCTTGTGGCAGTGGAAAATGGAACACAGAGGCTAGCAAGCCTCTGTCCCCTCCTTGTATTTTAAGCAGATTACCCACTCCAAGGCAAGTGTAGCACTCAAACCTATAATCCCTTTCCTCTGTGGCCCCATAATCTCCTTGATCAGAAAATTTGGGACACAACTAAGTTACAGGATGTTACAGAACAGGTTCTCCTATGTCCTGAGTCTTCACTGACCTTGAAAGGCTAGGGTCAAAATGTTGGCTATTCTTGCAACCCTCCTTTTTCTCTAATTTTTGGTCTGCAAACTTAACTTGTTAGCCCTCCAGAAGAGAAGCTTATTATTATTACCCTACAATGTAGGCAGTTGAATTTAACTTCACTATCTGTCTGAATATTAAACATCTTAGACATAACATGGAACAGGTATTTTCCATCAAGTATTGATATGTTAAACTTTAAGTCCCTACAGAATATGCAGAATAAAAAATATTTTTAAAAACAGGAATAAACAATGACATACTTTTACACAGAAAATTAGAAATATGACCATATACAGCACTGTAGCAGGACAAAAAATATAGTTCCCACATTGGATCATGAATTAATCACAACCTCTAGAAGCTGCCCCAGTGACTGCGTGAGGCTTTGGGGGACAACTAGACACAAACCATAACAGTGAGCAAACCAAACTCTGCTAGAAATTTTTAATTCCCATGAGTGGGAAATATTACTCAGATTACTGACATTTCCTGTTTATCATTTTAAAATAAGAGCTCAGTTCTCCAACTCTGTGTGTCTAATTTGACTGTGATTCATACAAACTCTTACATCAAGTGCTTGCCCTACATAACAAAGTGCATTTGGCAGCCTAGTTGTGAAAAAGATGGTGCTTTGTAGTTAACGTGAATACAGAAATGAAAGGCAAAGGCAGGGAAGCAATGAACTCTAAAGTTAAAAGGAAACACATAAAATCAGGTTGGAGATAAAAAAGTTACTTCAATTTTTTTCACCCTCAAATGTCTCAGAAAAGTCAGCAAAATCAAAGTGAATTTCCAACTGGTCTAAATTATTGGACAATTATTTCCAAGCAATTTAGCACTTTTATAGAGCTGAGCGATTATTTAATTACAGACTATTAAAAGATGGCACAGTGGAAAATGATACAAATGTTAGGTATTTTTTTACCTTGAGATTGTTTTATGTTTCATATTCTGAAACGTAAGTAGCAGCAATGTGTGACCTGAATTTGAACCCCAGTTTCAATTAACTGGATGAGAAAGGCAGTGTTGTTTCACCAAACCTTGTTTCCTTCATCCATGAAATTAATGCTGACAAAAGCACACAGGTGGTTCTCTTATGGGAAGAAGTTACGATAAAATGATGGTGCTTTAGCTCATGCCTCAGGTTGATTTCCAAACATTTTCAAATGATTTTTGAAGTAATCTTGTGAGAAAATAGTGCTTCTATTCTAATGAAGAAACTAAGATCAGAGTTCTATAAATTATTTACCATTGGTGCAGCAAGTATTTGAATGAGTTCTACTTGACCTAAATTAAATGATATAATATTTTATTATATGATATCTAAAATGGTAATTTAAGATCTCATATAAATTTAATAAATTGCTCAATCCCAGTTCACAGAACACCTATATGTGCAGAAAGCTCAGACATTAGAATGTGATATCGTTATATTTCTCTCCTGGTTTACCATTTTCAAGCTCTGTGACATTAAGGAAGACTTCTAGCTTTTCTGAGCCTCAGTTTCCTCATCTGAAAAATTGCATAGTCATAAGTAAAGCAGTGTCTAGTACATAAAAGTGATCACTTATTTATTAAATGTGTGATCACTCATTAATAAATTCTTTCTAAAATTCAACACTTAAAACTTTCAGGAACAGTGCTTAAGATAGGAATTATTTCCATTTTTTTATATACTCATCAAAAGGTCATAAAGTTAAGGGAAAAGAAAAGGGGATGGATATTCACTCAGAGGCCATGATGTTGGCGAAAGTTAGACCAAAGTGTTTAACTTTATCTTAAAGTCATGAGGTTAAAATTAGCTATTATGAAAAAAAAATCTAATAATAAAATTAATAATCAGTAATAAATTAATAAAATTGACTTTAGAAAACTGATTAATGACAATGAAGAGAAACAAATACACATTTTTGGATGACAGCTTTAAGGAGGTATTGTTTTTCAAATGCTGGTAATAAATAATCACAAGATCTGTTTAGCCTTATGTTTTAATAAAGTGAAAATCTGAATGATAAAAATAATTTCTGTGGAGAATTCCACACACAATATGTACATTTAAACTATCAAGAAAAGCTGGCCAACACTGACAGTGGAAATGGACATCATTTACACAAACCCTGGTTACTCGCTCTGGGGAAGATCACTTCACGTCCGCAGGAGCCAAAGGCCATCAGCCTCTTGTGAGGAACGGCCTGGAGCTTCACTTTGAAGGAAGTGGTTACATGCATTTGTGTGCAATTAAGAGGTAGCCCGGAAATTCTATTTTAGAGAATATGATGCAATTTTCCAGAGTTTTAAAACTAAGCAAAACTTGTGGAAGGCACACAATGGTTCCATTCAAGATAAAACCTATGACCCCATTTAGGTATTAAAGACGGCAGTCTGCAGTCTCTTCTAGTACTTCACACTGGGGCCTTTGGTATGGGGAAGGCATTCTCTGACCAAAAAAATGCAGTTTCCCTGACAACAGGTCAAGGATTCCACATTATAATTTGACATGTTGGACTATGGATTTAATGTTGAGCAGCTGCTCCTTGGCTCGGACCCACGCAGATGTTGGTAGTAACATCAGTCATTCTGTGCCACATGTGGAATCAAACAGTCTGCTGCATCACGTTGCAAAATATGAACGATAAATCAAGAGTCCTAGGTTTTCATCAAGGACTCTCAGAGATCTGAAAGTCATGCCGTGAGAACGAACCATCAAAAATATTTATTATACATGTTTATTTTTAAATCAGCTATCTTCCTCAGAGAAAAAAACTGCTTATATGAGAGCTGTCAGAAATAGGAAGGTACTTGTGAAAGAAGGGCAGTAATAATGCCTTCCTCAAACGTTCCTTCTTGAGAATTGATGATGATCTATAAGACGGATCTTGCTCCCATGGTGACTGTTTTTCTTCTCATGTGATTGGAACACTCAGGTCCACAAACAGAGGCTGCCTGCTAGTGGTTCTCACCAGAACACCTCTTCCTCTTAAGGGAAGGCCATCTACTTCATATTTCCCCCCAAATTTCTCTTTCCAGAAGGCATAGGACTCTACCCACATGCTTTCTGCTCTCTCCTTTCTTCTTACCTTAATTGTCTTTAGCATCCAGTTTGACATAAATGTCCATCTGTTGGCTTTGGATTCCCTACACTTTGTGAACGCATTTCTTTCTATCCACTTGGTTAAAGGCTATGTTTTGGGTTAAATGCTATGTTTCCTCTTGCCTTATTTGACAAAGGACAACTGAGAGCTATCTAAAGTAGAATCTAACTAGACACTTATCAATTCTCCTATGTGATTTACAGGTGTGAAGTAAAAGGATATTTCAGCTAAGATATATAGTGGTGTATAGAAGATGTATCTTTAGATATGGAGTCTGTTCCTTGTTTAGAAAAGTTCCCTAAGTGAGCCTGATATAAAGAGTCTATTTCAAAAAGCATCGGTTTCTACATATTAAACTTTCCCAGGACACTGAATTTGTTATGTGATATATATTAAGATGTATATAGTGGCATATTGAGTACATATCTAATTTTTAAATTGCAACATAAACCAAAGTGCCTCTTCTATATTTTCAGGACTTTCTCAGACCAACCTAAAATATAAGAGATTATGGGTAGCATTTACACATTTAGTAATAGCATTTACATGGTCTTTACTTAATTTAAAAGTTCAAATACAAAAATTCAGTGGGAGGGGGACTGGGGAGATAGCTCAGTGTAATAAGTGCTTGTCTGGCAAGCACAAGGTCCTGAGTTCAATCCCTGGTACCACCAGAAAAGAAAAAAAATTCAGTGGGAATTCAATGTTGATAAGATTTCTCACTATTGGTAGTGAAATGCATTTTAAAGTCAGCAATGTGGCCTTCAGTACATGGTTTCTAAAATGGGTCCATTACATTAAAAACAATAACATACAGAGTAAACTTCAATGCATGTGTTTCACAAAAGAACATACATCTTTTTCTTCTCATGAAGGGAATTAGTTCAAATTTTATAATGAAAGTCAGCTGTGGTTTCAGGAAACAGCTGGTGTCTTTGTCTCTCCACTTTCACAAGGAAATATGCAATGCACCAAGGAATAAACTATGTTGAAACCATACGCTTCTTAATTCTTCTTCATGTACCGACAATTGAAATAATGCTCTTTGGTAGTAGCATTCAGTGTGTACTAAGTCTTTCCAATATCTACTGAATAAAAGAGTTTCTCATGATATTAATGCTACTTAATATGAAGATTATACTATAAAACATCACATAACAATTCAGTGTCCTGGGAAATTTTAATGAATATAAAACATTACTTTTTCAAACGAGGGGTTTGTATCAGATTCACTTGGAAAATTTTTCTAAACAAGACAATCCAAAAGGTCCAGACTCCACCTCTAAAGAGCTGGCATGGTATTGCACCTGAGGCAAAGTCAACAATGAGTCACTGGAGCAAGATACAACCTTAAATTTTTATATGTTGAGTAATATTTTTCTTAATAACATAGATGTATCACTTAACATTATTTATAATTGGAACTTCTGGTGTAGAAGAGTTCCTCTATTGTGAAAGTGTAAAGAGGACATTAATATTTTCAAAAATATCACCATGCAGCCTTTTGACCAAAATTGTTAAAAAAAACTATCCTCTGAATTATGATTTTTTTTTTTTGTCTTTTTGAGACAGGGTCTTGCTATGCAGCTCAGGCTGGCTTTAGGCTCACTTTGTAGCTCAGGCTGGTCTCAAACTCACAACAATCCTCCTGCCTCAGCCTCCCGAGTGCTGTGAATTATGAATTATATAAAATTGAATTTCAAATATCTCATTTATAAAAGTGATTTGCCATTGCACATATATTTTTCAGTAATTACTAAAAATACTATATAGGAGATAGCTCAGTAGAATAAGCACTTGCCTGGCAAGCTCAGGGTCCTGAGTTCAATCCCCAACACCGCAAAAAAATAAATAAATAAAAATACTATACAAACTATAAAAACTTCATTGTTGCGTGATAGGTGTCATATTACAGCAAGCATATGATTTTTTATGTCAAGTACATCAGCTTAAGGTTGGCAGATCATTGTCCTATGGAAATGTACAAAAGTTATCTATATTTCTTTTACAATTTTAAGAATGTTTTAGTAAGCCTATTTCATAAAAGTATACATATTATAAGTTTGTAAATACACATATCCACTTATTTCCAGCTGTGTCAATTCCAGTACTTAGTGGCAGTCAGACTTTGAAGCATTGAGGGTCATTAGAATGGCAGAGTTGCTATGTTATTAATTAACATATTAAATGTTACTAATCAACATTATTAAATGTTATTAACATGCACTCAATCTCCCAGGAGGCACTGCAGTGCAACACACTGAGTTTTAGGCATCCATTCATTGAGGTGGGACTAGAATCTGGACTCTCAGTCTGGTTCTTAAGCCACTCTGAGATTTCAACATTTCCATTCCCCCCCTCCATGTGTCTCGTTTTATGGGACTTGAAGCACTATGTCATAAATTCAAGTGCCAAATGAAAATGCCAGCATGTCCTTCCATGAGCCACTTTTCACGGGCCACTATTATAGAGAGAAAGACAGCAGTGCATTGGCATTACGTTCATTTCCAAGGAGGATTTTAACATAGCTTAAACAGAAGACGGATGGCTTGTTTTCAACAAGCCTTGTTATAAGATACGTCCAGTAAGATTAACAGGCTCATTATCTTCTTGCCCCTGAAATTACTGCTAATTCATTTCTCCTTGACATTATCTCTAAGATTTAACATTCTACTCCTCTCTGTATCCATATGTACAATTGTTAGCCTAATCATCTTAATTCTAATCTTAATTTAAATGACTTCCTAAATTACAAATGAAACTTTATGTCTGTTGTCTGTTGTTAATGAGCAGTTTGCCCTGAAGGGCTAACACTAAGGCCTTTTTGTGCTTCCATGCTATTCTAAGCCTGCCAGTTCCTAACTTCTTTAAACTGATTCCTCTGGAAGGTTCTAGTGGGATGTATTCCTGAAGCCCTTGGACTATGCATGGATTCTGGAGACTGAAACGTAGTCTGGAACAATTTGGTATTGTAGACTTTGAATTTTGTTAAGAGTGTGGACCTCATGTTAAAGGGTCTCTCTCACACACACACCAAAACAAACAAACAAGCTACAAGACAAAGAAACTTTGGGAAATTATGAATATGTCTATTACCTTGGCTTGGGTAATGTCAGAGGGGTTCATAAGTGTCTGGACTCATTAAATTGTACTCATTAATATGCTCAGCTCTCAGCAAAGAACTGTAATTGAAACATAGTTGTCAGAAAATGAAAAGCAACTTGAATGCTGAGAAGTTTCCTGAAAATACTCAAAGCTAGAACATGCATCTTGAAATTAAGAAGGCCTGACCGAGTAGAGTTATAAAAAAAAAAAGTTTTGGTAGGAACATCTTTAAGTGTAGATTTTGTGTCATACAACTTGTGCAATGCTTACCAAATTACTTAAGCTTGCTATGTCTCAGTGAATTCCCCTGAAAGACTGCAAGAAAAACTTGAGAGCATGTACTTAAAAATAGAAAAATTGGTAAATATTTTACCTCATACTTTCTCTATATTCATTCATATCTTACTATTACCAATACCCTCAATCGTATTGCACCATAATATCTGGAAGTCATCATAATTATCTTAGTATTCTTCCAGTAAAAGTGCTATTAATTAATTAGGCACCAGCTTTCATGGCCAATACTTACTATTAAATGTGCTAGTGCTTTCTAAGGTTGTTATCCAGCTGGAAAAAGATACACTTGGTTGGGGTTAGACTTGAGTGATAGAAGAAAAACTAAGAAAAATACGTATGTTGTCTGTAGAAAAGGTATTATTTAGGGTCACAAATGGAAGGCTAATGGGTGACCTCTGAACGTGAGAGACTATTTCCCAGAGGATAGTTGCCAGTTGGTTTTTATCCTTACTTAGACAAGAACAGGAGGAAATTAGCTTAAATTTCATTTGGTTTAGAAAAATGGAAGCAGGCTATGAAATCTAATTCCCAAGAATCTCTTCTTCAAAATAACACAGCAACTTACTGCCCACCATGGTTTCAGGGTAGCCTTGATGCTCAGTATGAGAAAATACTAGACGAAGCTTTAGTTCTCCATCTCCATAATCCTTTTTGAGGGAAGAAAACAAGCAATTACGAGCCTAGTGTTCAACAGGTGTTCTCACTTGGATTCATTTAATCTTCACTGAAAATTATTTCTCCAGCTTTACAAGTGAAGATACAGGCAGTTAAGACTTCAGTTTGCCCAAGGGCATCGAGCTAATGGAAGCAGTTAGAGCACCCCTTTGTGTGCTGTATCAACTTATATCCATAAAGTCTTGCTCCCCCACACTTAAGTTTTATCTTTATCTTTAAAGGATATAATCATCATTATTTAAAAAGTTTGAAAGACAAAATAAATTGCTAAAATAACTGGGTTTTATAGAGATGTTTTGTATAAGACAAATATCTAAATACAAAAATCTCATTTAATGGTGATAGCTAACACTTGAGATAAGTACTATTATTAACCTATTTACAAATGAAAATCTTGGTCTTAAGGGAGTTAAATTGCTTGTCCTGGACCACACACAGGGGCAGGGGTTGAGGAGACAAGATTTTCACTCTGTGGGCTGATCCCATTGACCTCACACAGTACTAAAAATGTACTGTGAAGATTTGTGGTTTCATAGTTTGAGTTGATGTGATATTTTCAAGTACCCATAGGCAGCTGTTATAGAAACTTAGTAATCACTAAATAATATCAGTAACAAGCTCAGTTAATTGAGTGTGTGTAAAGATTAAAAAGTGAGCAATTTCTGGCCCCAAAATAAAAAGTCTCTGAACTTATAGAAATAGCCAGCAGCCACAGATGTCTCTAGACATTCTGGACCCTTGGGCTTCTGGGACACTCCTGTACACTCTATAAAGGGTGAGGTGGCCTCTGCATGTGTGCTGAGAGCCAGGCTGAGGGAAGGAAGAAGAGGGACTCTGAACTGCGAGCGAGGCATTTCCCCAGCACACCAGCGGACTGACCCATAGGAGCAAGCACACCACAGCCCAAACCACAAGGCACCCAAACTCCGACGCAGATTGTATTTCTTGTCTCCATCCAGTCACAGATATTTAGAAAGCAAAAGAGCCCACTGAGATCATCCAATCACTTTATCTTACAGGCAAGGAATTGGGGACCAGGAGAGCTTAAGTACTTTATCTAAGTCACAAAGCTAATTGGTGACGGAGTTAGCAATAAATCATTTCTATGAACAGGCACCTTTCAAAGTCAATTCCACTACCTTGTACTCTCAAGTGACTATAAGAACACCCACGGGACTGAATGGTTTCAGAGGTTTGGGTGCAGCTGCAAACCAAGAAGACCTGGAATGGATTTTTCAACAGTGAGCTACCTAAGTCACCAATCTTTGAAATATGCTACTTTAAGTAAAAGCATTTACTGTTCAGAATGCTGTCCCAACTTTTTTCTCTCTGAAGATACATTTGCAGCCTAGTATCCACCTAAGAATTTTTATTTCTTCTTTAGTTAGCAAAAGATATATAAAATTTCAGATACATTTGGATATTTAGGGAAAAAATTGACATTTGTAAGCTTTGTATGAAAAATTCTCCAAATACAGAGTCTCCTAATTTTATACCATTACTCTTTCTAGAATGCAGATTTAAAAAAAAAATCCCTGTTTTAAACCAATGAAAAAAGCTATAGGGTACAATAGTAAGTGAAAATTTAATAACTAAAAAATAGTGCGTACAAAGTATTTACAAGGAGTGAAAAGTATTTTCACATGAGGCATGTTGTGAAACTTCATTTGTTTCAACTTGTTCGGTAGATCTATTTAAAGATCCAAAGATTTGCCTGTAGGGAATATGGTTAAATTACTAAAGGATTAAAGGGAAACATCAATGAGCAAAAAATGCCTACAAGGTTGGAACAGATTTGGGGAAAAACATAAGCATTCATCCAACCGTCAGTAGCAAACATCTACCCACCCATCTCTCACGTGGTAAAACGGAACAAAAGGTGAACCCGTGAAGGAGAATGAGAACCAAGACACAGAGCATGTAAATCCATCAGCTCAAACATGCCTTTGAAACATCCTTTCAGCGTGGGAGAGAATTAAAGAAATATAGTGTCACAGAGTAGCTAATGCTGGTGGTTGTAAAATCGTGTAGTTTAACATTGAAGACAAGTTCCCACAGTTCACTAAAGTGAACCGGAAGGCTGTATACTTCAGAAATAGAAAGCTTCTGCCACACTTGACATCTCTGAGACGTGTTAATTTCAGAGCCCTCCACCTGCCAGTGCCTGCCCTTTCTGTGGAAGGAGTGAGCACAGCGGAGGAGCTGGGCGGGGGTCCCTTAACATAATTTTACATGTTCATGTCTTAGGCTGAGTGTAGGAAATCAATTTTTTGTTCCTGTTTCATGGCTGTACAGTACTCAGGCTTCAAGAACATTCCAGCTATGTAATGTCAGTTGTTCTTAGGTTTCCTTTTGTCCTACGAAACAGTGCCTCAAGTAAATCACGGAGATTTATGCAAGCTGACAACAGAAGGGCAGTGTGCCTGATTTCATGAAAAGATAGATACAGGTAAGCAAGCACAGCATTTCTAGTATCCCCCCCACCGCATCTACTGCTGATGAAGACAATGATGATGGTGATTAGTTTACCTCAGCTTCACATTCTCTAAAATGGAGAATTTTCAAGGTAGCCCCCTAAGGCAGCAACTAACAATCCTTGTTGTGTTTAAAACTGACTATCTACAGGGGTTGGGGGTTCGATCCCTGGGCCTGCCATGCTGGCCCTGCCCCCAGAGCACACTGAGATGGCTATGGAGACTGGGCATGGTGGCGTGCACCTGTAATCTCAGCTCTTGGGAGGCTGTAAACAGGCAAATCACTATGACTCCACTGTAGTAGTGAGACCCTGAATACCCTGTAGACCCTTCTCTAAAATACAATATATAAAAATAAAAGAATAAATAAATAAAACTGACTATCTAGAAAAGGAGGATTTGGGTTTCCTTTGCTGTACAAAAACCTAGGAAGATGATTAATAGATTAGCAATGTGTACTGCAAATAATGTACTGAATTTGACTTTATCTGATGGACACTACATTTTGGGTACTGTTCTAAATACTTCTGACTAATTTTGATCACATTTGATTCACACAGTAGTCACAACAATTTTATTAGGCAAAAACTGTCATTCCCAATTTTCAGTTGAGAAAATGGAGGCACAGAGAGGCAAATTATTTATCTGAGGTCAGATAGCTAATCTGAGAACTTAACAATGATTACTTTTTAGCATGGTGCTCTGTGATATCTAGGCATCCTCAATATATAGGCTTTATTTATCCTTTTACTTTGTGCAGGGTCTCACTACGCAGTGAACTCCTAGTGATCATCCTGTTTTCAGCCTCCCCAGGGCTGGGATAACAGACACAGGCCACCATGCCTGGACTCAGTTGCTGGCTCAGCGCATCCAGAAGCAGGGACAGTGTAGCATGTGGTGCCAGGGATCCAACCCCAGTCCTCACACTTGCCTAAGCAGGCATTAGTCTGCTGAGCTATCGCACCAGCCCAGATATACTGTTTTAATTGAAAGTCATTCAGAATAAAACTAAGTTGCCCAATAAGAACAGGTGGGCTTATTAAGTCTTCTAAATGTGCTTAAAAAATACTATGCTAAAAAAAAATTCTCCATTTTAACCCAGCAACCCCACAAAGAGAGCACCATTTGTATTTAAAGAAGACGGCAAGGTCAAGGAGATAGCTCAGCAGCTTACATGCCTGCCTGACAAGTGCACAGTCCTGAGTCTGACCCCTGATACTGCCAAAAAAGGAAAAGAAAAAAAAAGAATTACTTTTCCAGCCAGAGCCCAGGCCTGCATGTGTGTGGGCCCACTCACCTACTCCCCAGATCCCTTTCTAGCCTGTGTGTGGGACTATCCGCACATTCACGGGAACCTCCCTCATCAGGCAGGCGCTATGTGGAACCCTGTGGCAACTCTGCAGAGAGGCTAGAGGCCAGATCCACCCAGCTAATCCAAGAGCTAAACATCTTGCCAGAGGGGCTCAGAGGATTCACTTCCACAGGCTGGAGCAGGAAGAAGCTGGGCACAGCAGCCAGACCCAAGCCAGGCACATCAAGATGAACTTAAACTTCATAGATCTGCACCCTAAGGTAAGCTGAGGCACTTTGCTAGACCCTGATCTATGAGAGCATCCTCTCTTTCTCTCTTGGTGGAAGAGGTGGCAACAGGTAACTACAGTGAACTAGTCTGCCTGGAAGACCCCTTGTACACCAAGGGGAGGTGATTACACAGAACTCAGGGGAACTAATTTGAATACAAATTCCCAATTTAATATCTGCTTAGCTACACAGACGTAATGTTTGCTCTTATGGTCTAAAATACAAACACACTAGTTACAAAAGTTTGTCCACTGCTAAATATCACTACCCATTATTAGTGTTCCTAATTGTAGTTCTGTAAATACAAAACTGTAACTGCCTTAACCACATAATCTTTCTTGGGTAAGAATAAGTGCCAAGGTAATAAGAATACCAAAACTCTACATCAAAGGTTAAAGGACAGTGCTATACAAAAATGACAAAGGAAGGAGCAAAATGCAATCTCAGGCCCCAAGTCCACCCAAAATAAATGCAGGAGACACTAGCATAGAAGAAATTGGAAATCACACACCCGAAATCTCTTAAATAATAGCATCTGAAGTAAAGAAACAACTGCAGAAATGTACAGAAGAAATCAAATCAGAAATAATCTCCGAAGTAAAAAAGAAACGATAACCATAATAAAAGAATTAACAGCTGCTTCTAAAGAAGACACTGTTAAAAAATAGAGGAGAATACAAAAACAATGGAATCCTTCAATGAGAAATACAGGAAAGAAATAGAGTGCATGAAGCAGAGTCAAAGGGACATACAGGAACTTAACACTTCAACCACAAGCTGGCCAGCCGTTTGGGTGAAGGGAAGACTGACCCACACATGGCAGGCACTTTCCCACGGCTGCGTGACCAAGGAATGGCACGAAGAAATGCACACCAGGTCATCTGTCCAGGGGCAGAGCCTGCCTACTTATACTTCTGTCACCTTATTCAGGAGCCGATCCATGAAGGCGAAAGCACTCGGGCATGGTGCTGCTGCCAGGCTGGCTTTCTTTTAGCATAGCAGGCCATCACCAAGCAGCATTTATCAAATTGAAGAAGACACATCGTAACAGATAAATACAGGGTAGGGCTTGCCTGGGGGGGGGGCTCCCCACCAGACCTCCTAACAGAAACTATGTTAAAGCAATTAATCACAACTTCTGGCAGAGCGTATTTAGATAATATTATAAGTCATGACAATGACATTCCTACTGACCAGAGAGTGCATAACTGATCACTTTCTATTAAAAAAAAATAATCTAAATTGAGAACCCACATCCATGGCAAAGCTAAGAAGGATCATGCTGAAACATAGTTGGGCTAGACAGTGGGTCTCAAGCGTGATATTAGAGATGATCTTAGGTGAGAAGGGAGTTTTACTATAGATTATCAACAATTTCCTTTTCTATATTTTTATATTCACCAGACACATTAAGTTTTTTTCAGGACTCAAAATACAATTGCTCTTTTTTTTTTTTTTTTTTTTTTTGCGGAAGTGGGGATTGAACTCAGGCCCTTGCGCTTGCCAGGAAGCACTTATTCTACTGAGCCATCTCCCCAGTTCCCAGGAATCAAAATACAAATCAATAAAATGGAATCAACAAGTGATTTTGAACCTATAAATTTATTATAATCTCATTTTTCTACAAATAAATTATTTCAGTAATTTTAAAAATCCATATTATTTCATAATGTAGTAGCAAATAATTTTACATGATAAAAATTTAAATTAAAAGCATAATAAATATTCTCTTTTTAGTTATACCATCAAAAAGAATTTATAATAAAAATATATGGTAATGTCTACATTTAAAAAATGAACTACAGTTAAAGACAATATGCCATTAGTTCTTCAGAAAGTACTGCCCCTCACTTTCAGCACACTTAACCCACCATTCCGGCCACTTTCTGAAGCTGAGCTTGGAAGGCCTCTTTCCTGGCGGTCTCCAGGAGGTAAGATCAAAACTACAGTGGACGCTGCTGCCGAGTGCCATCCCACGGGAAGAGAGGTTATAAAAGTACTGCAGTTAATCCTCAGCCATTTTAGTCATCAAACCGGACACCAGATCTGGCTCTTCTTCAAGTCAAAAAGACCATGAAAGGTAAATTTTGAACTGATTCAGGATATTGAGGCAGCCACAACAGTGCAAGTAAAGAAACTCATGAAAGTGGATTTCCAGAACTACTTCCGGAAGTGGCAAAGGATGATGGGAAAACCTGTTTAGAGTGGGAGGGGCTATTCCTGGGCCGATTAATGGCAATGTGTCCTTTTACTGTAATATATTTTTAATTTAAATATTTGTATTTAAACATTTTTAATCATACCACAAATATTCCTGATTGAAGGACTAATACTTTTATCAGCTTAGTTTTATGGTTATTTATCTATGAGGTGTATACTATGTATAGTATCAACATTTAAGCTGAAGCTACCAACTATTTATTTGAGTTAGAGCCCAGATGGTGAAACTGACTTCTGACAATATAACTGTTATTTTCTTCAAATTCATTGCATATGACACACTCTTCCATATACAACACAAAAGCAATGTTTTGTAAAAACATTTTCTTTGAACTAGAGAAAGACTGAGGGTTTTGATACAGTGATTTGTGGAGCATAAAATTAGGAATAAGAAGAAGCCTTTCTGAATGGCTTTTCAAACCATAGGAGGCTTTGGTTCTGTGAAAAGAATATATACTTTTCTCATGTCATTAGAAGTCATCTCTACAAAAAAATGGAAATTGGATGAGTTCTTAAGGCAAATTCTAGACCAATGAATTCTACTGCAAAAATGTATTAAAATTTTATTATAACCTAAAGAAGCTGCAAATTAAAACTGATAGAAGATTACCTCAAAGCCATTTATATAATAATTGGAATTTATCTTCCCTGTAAAAATTTGTGTTTTGTATGTTATCTTTTGGATGTTTCATACCACTTAGTGAACTTTAATATATTTTAGGGATTAACAATAAGTTCAGGAATCTATCTTTCAAGTAATATTTTTAAGTAATAATAAAATTTCAGTTCTGGCCATCAAAGCTCTGGAATCTTGCAGTGACCACAGCTGGCATAAGCTCTCCTCTCAGACGTGTTGGCCCTCCCTCAGAGTGCCTCCCAAAGCTTTTTTTGTGTTTGAAGGTGGACCTTAAATTTTGTCAAAAAGAAAAAAAAAATTCCCCTACACCTGTTGTGCACTTAATACTCCCTTTGTACAAATGCCAAGCAGGAACAGCAGTGTGGTTCCAGAAGGACTCATCCTAAATCCACTCATCTGAGAGTTACTGTGGTAGGAAAGCTAGTACAGAAGGCCTGGGTGAGGTGTTAAGACAGTTGAAATATATATTGACATCCTTTAAATGTAGACAGTTATTTTTATTTCATTCAACTCAATTATCACCATAACTAATGACAAGGCAAAATGCATTAATGTAAGCGGCTGAGGACTTTACATCTCCACAACGAATGTTTGTTGAAAATTAAGGTGTTTTATGGGCATGTACCAACTCACCACAATCAATGTAATTGTTATGCACTGCAAACATGGACCAATAAAATAAATAACAATTATTAAAAATTAATAAATGATCTATTTGTGAAACAGTTAATTTCATCTCTGAAATTGAAGTTTTCTATTTGTTCTTTAATCCAAGTACCAATTAAATTTATTGCAAAAGACACGTGGCCTTTATAAAAGTAAGCAGCTCTTTTTTTTTTTTTTTTTTTTTTGGAACCAGGGATTGAACTCAGGCCCTTGTACTTGCCAGGGAAGCACTTATTCCACTGAGCCATCTCCCTGGGCCATAAGCAGCTCTCTTGGAGAAGGACTTCCCTGAAGGAAAGGGCCCGAATGCTATACTGAGTGGCTGGGATTAGAATTTGCTTTCCCCTTTCATATACACAAAGTAAAAAATAACTCCTTACTCAGAAGTAGGTGACTTACCTAGAGCTGGACTGCTGATAAGGCTTCTGCTGGCACAAGCATCTGACAAACTTTTAGGGCTGCATATAGCTTGAACCCACCAACTCACTGCTTTTGCCTCTTGTTAGCAGCCAGATCTGTGCCGCTTGTCAAATACTCCACAGAGTAACCAATCTAAGCCCCTGCATAGAATGTGCTCAGTGCTTCTTTCTCAGCTAAAATCCTTCAAGGTTAATGGGGCAACTGTGAAGACGGCCTACCTTGACCAGGCCTGTAGATTGCCCTGGAATGACTTCCCTTAGTACACAGAGTGGTAGAGTGGTCAGTAGCGCAGCCTACAGGTCCCCATCTAATTCCCAGAATCCCAGAATTTACTCCTTTCTCACAGCTGTACTGCTTCATTAGGTAGTCTAGGACTGACAGAAAGGTGGCAATATCTGACCTTCTGCGGATTTACAGTATTCTGCATGCACTAATTCTATTCTGTTCTTACCTTTTGGCTATGTGCCCTGTAATATCTCTGTAAGTCTTTAGGAATGCAGATCATAAGCTCAAGACTCTACAGAATTGCCAACAATTACTAAGACAGAACCATGGCACTGGAACTTTTAAATCATGATAACTAGATGCAGAAGTTTTAGAAGATCCATCTCAGAGGATTGGGAGATAACTGTATGCCACAGGCTAACTGAGCTTATTTATTGAACAATGATGTTTTTTAAACATCTACAGAAATTTACTAATTGTATTTTTTCTTAATTAAAAAAAATGTGGTAAGAATGATTTTTATGATAGCTGGATGTGGTGGTGCATGCCTATAATCCCAGCTCTAGAGAGGCTGAGGCAGGAGGATTGTGGTGAGTTCAAGGCCATCCTCGGCTACAAATTGAGCTCGAGGACAGCCTGAACTGCATAGTGAGACACTATCCCAGAAAGACAAAACAAAAGGAATAATTTTTATGATCATATCTACTATTGTCAAAGAAGCAAATACTCTTAAACAATATTGTTAGAGAAAAATAAGCTTCTTGGTATCAATTTTTTAAAAAGTGTATTTAGTACAGGGTCTGCAGGGTCTCAATACACAGATCAGACTCATAGTAGCCCTCTTGTTTTCAGCTTCCCAAATGCTGGGATTATAGACGCATGCCACCATACCCACTCTCATTCCCTGTGTTGGCACGCACTGGGGGCAGGGCCAGCACAGCATGACAGGATGGAACCCCAGTCACTGCATGTGCCTGAGCAGGTACTTTAGTCTGCTGAAAAATAAGCTTCTTGAATATGATTTTTCAATATATAAACATCTTTTAAATTGTCATCCTAGAAATCCCCAAAGCAGAATTATTTCCTAAAGAAGTAACTAGAGAACTCCAAATGCACGCCAAAACCTTTACCATTGACATGTAAAATTAGGAGATAATCTAAATGCTAGTTATAATCCATGTTTCCAGACTCGTAAAACATGGTCCGGGTTAGCCAACCACATTCTTTCTTCTACATTTCTTGCTGATTTCATTTAGAAACAGCAATTTCTCTTTCCATTTGTACCAATTAAGCTTAGCTCCACAAGTAAGTTACATACCTTTATCACATGATGCTTTTCCTGGAACACAGGAATCTTAAACATTTGGCACCAGTACGTCGTACCTTTGTTTGGGATGAGGACCTATCTTAATAAAAAGGGCAGAGGGAAACAAAGTCACATTCTGTTGATTGCTTATTAAGTGCAGTAATATAAATAGTCTTATATTTTGTCATTAAACTTATGCCTACAATCATAAAACCTAAAGCAACTTACGTCCTGATTTATCAGGTCAAAAGATGACAAGGCTGTCGGCAACATATTGATTTTCTCAGGATTCAGTAACCGCAGACTCTTGGTGCCCCGGTTGGTGCTGTGGTACTTGGGACCAGTGTCTCCCACATCCTCATGGTGATAGGCCCAGATCACTCTCATCGTGCTATCCTGGTGGCCAGAAATGGGCGCATTATGTCATAGAGTGAATTCCCTACCACTTAGTCCAGGGTAAACAACTTTATTTAAAGCAGGACTTAAAAGTAAAGAAAAGAGAAGAATAATGGCATCTGGAGTTCTCAACACAGCTTCTAACACTAAGTTCATGTATTTGAGTGTGTAATTAAGGATCCAAAGAGATAGGTCACTTATAGGACCAGACTCCCCACAGGGAAAGCACAGTGAAGGACGACTGTCTTCAGAATTATGTTCTCTCACAGGATGACAGGAAACCATGGTCGAGCCAAAATGCTCAACTAGCAACTAGCAGTTACCAAGCAAAAATGTGGTTAAACTGCACAGACTTCAAAAGTGACTTTAATATACTTGGGGACTTTACCGAAAAAGAACAAATAGAGTGAAAATTAAAATTGCCACATGGTTTTTCACACTTCTTCCTAGACACTGGTCCAGCTCTGTGTGTGAATTTACAGAAAGCGAAAATACAGAAGAAATTTCTGACCGGTTTTATTATCACAAGAGTCAGCGCACAATCCTTTTATAAGTCCTGGCAATTCCTCAAGGACTAACGTACTCCAACCAGGGAAAATTCTGTCAGGCTTTCTGCTGAGCCACCAAAAGACATTGCCCAGCAGGTTGTGAGGCTGGAAAGACTTGTGGGACCTAGAGAAATTCTCACTCCTCCCTCAGATAAAGATGTTTTTGCCAAATCTCTGTAATAAGAACTTGGAGGATAGAAAAGAAAGCCAAAGCTACTGATTTTAAATGTCCTCTTTGATGTATTCTTTCTCAATAAGTCAAATGATTATGATTATTATTCCATTTGAAGTATAATTACACTATAGATTACATAAAAAGAGACCCAGGTCTTAGCACCTTTTTTCCACTTTCATTCTTTTAGCTGAATGTTAATCAGAATTACTTCATATTTTTTACATTGACATTTTAAAGCCTTAATTGATCAAATAAAAAGATAATTTTATTGGCATATACAAAATGAAATTGTTGCAAGCAATTTGTGGAACTTCCCAAGTGCCAGATGACTTAGAATATCCTAGAGACATTTCATTTGCATACACAAAAAGATAAATTTTGCATGAAACTAAGAAATCTCATATAATATGCCAGTATGCTATTATGATCAACTGAGTATTCATCTTGATTTTAGATATTTACAATGAAGAATCAGTTACAAATCATCTGAATGCTATCATAACTCTTTCTTGTAGTACATTTCTTCACTTTTAGCTATCATGTATTTTTGAAATTCATATGGGAGGTAAAATGCATCTATGAATAAGATCCACAAACTTTACACAGCTCCTCAGAATGTTAAATGTATAAATTATTTGATTGAATTTTACAGTCTTAGTTTTTTGGGAGGAGAGGACATTTCTAGAGATTTAAAAATATTCCTGGAGAATATGTGATTTTTGTTGTCAAACATTATCTCTCAGTGCTCACTTTTTTATTCCACAAAATGTTTCACAAACACAAATAAACAAGTTATTCAAGCTTGCCTCTGCTTACACCCTGCTCACCGTTATACTCTTGTCATTCATGTCGCATGTGTGCAGTTCTCTGGTAAACTCAATTATTGTGTGTGTATCATTTTCCATGGCATATTCCAGGTGGTAATCTTGCTGCGGATCTTTTTTCAACTCCTTATTTGCATTTGTAAAATAGTCCTGTGGGAAATATAGAAAATAAAATTCAGGATATTCTAAAGTCAAAATGCAAAGAATTTAGGATAACTTATAAAACCTGAAAGCTCAATTTTGGCTTTATTTACTATACCATCTTTTATTTAGACTATTTTTTTTTTTTTTATAAATCTTGAGACTTCCCAAAATGGTGGATTATTCTACCTAGAGAATCAGTTATAGGAAACTGGTTTACATTTAGGAAAAGTCAATGTAGATTATAATATGGTAAAGCATTCAAATACTGCACAAATATTTGAGGTCACTGAATACTTTTTCTTCATTGAATAAAAGAGGAGGGGAATTTCCATATTACTGAGTGTCTTCTCCCAGACTGAAATGTCTAGCTAGCAGAAAGCCAGGTAGCACTTTCTGTTAGTGGGCTGTTTTATTTTGTTTATGCACTTGATACAGGGTCTCACTATGCAACTTGAACTCGTAGTGACCCTCCTGTTTTCAGCCTCCCTGTATTATAAGCATGTGCCATCACACCCAGACTCAGCACACCCAGGTTTGGGGCCGGCGTGGCTTATAGTGTCAGGGATTAAACCCTGGTCCCTGTGCTTGCCTAAGCAGGCACTCAGTCCACTGAGCTATCTCGCTGGCCCTGTTATTAGGCCTTCACCATCCATAAACACAGAGACCCACAGGACAGTGTACAGACTATTTCAGGTGAACCATTAGTGGATTATAGTGAAATGCAGAGTTGAATTATAAGATATTGGAAACCTTGAGAAGCTTTCTTTTGGTGGATCAACCATAAGTTTTCCACTACATTTCTCTGGTGGTGTCCATCACTTGTGAGAGGCACGGAAGAGAGAGCGTAGCTTTGGAGCTCAATGGCAAGGATCTAATTGCCCAGCAGTCGAAGTCAAGCTGTGAGAGCTTTAGTTTTAATATGAGAATAATGGATACAGTATATATCTATTACATATATTTTAACCGATGAATAAGTGTAATAATATAGTCAGTTCTATGCTTTCCATTTATTCTTTTATTGGAAATATAATTTGGATTTCCCAAAAAAATATTTCATTCTGTCTTTCACTGTCAGCTTACTGTGCCGAGAGTTAGAAACATAATGCTGTTAATTTTATCACTTATAAAAGACAAAAAATTTGCCTTAACTGGGGCTGAGGATACAGGGGCACAAGGGCCTGCCTAGCAAGCACAAGGCCCTGAATGTGATTCCCAGTACCAAAAAAGAAAGTTGCCTCAATTATACTTTATTAGGACCTCGTGATATTTTATTTTTTAAAATATTACTTAAAAATTTAAAATGTACATGCCAAGACATAATTATAATTACCTTCCCTGATATTAAAATTGTATTTGGAAAATTGACTTCTATGTTTGAGAAAATATAAAATACAAGACAGAATCTTTAAGTTATAAAACTCAAATGGATGGCATTTGACATTTTTATTCCTAAATTTTAATTTAGGGATAAAATTTAATTTTAAGATTTAACTTTAATATAATTATCGAATGTGTATAAATGTTGATGTCCACAGCCTATATATGCCTTAATATGTGACAACCCCCAATTGCTGGCAGTGTGCCTTTCTTCATCCTAGTGATAGTAATGGCAACTTAGGAGTATGTACTATGTACCAGGCCTTGTTACAGGTACTAATTAAATTTTCTTGGATCAAATCTATGAGATCAATTATTTTACTTTTGCAGATGTAGATCCTGAAGCAACGTGTGCGGGGCTCCACCCCGGCTAAACTGTAAAGGCAACGGGCAACCCGGCAGTCTGGCTCCATAGTCTTTACTTTTCCCTATTCTACAATGTAGTGACCAATGGTGGAGTGAGACGGGTCCACTTATCTTTGTTTTGTTCTTTCTGTCCTTAGAAACCAGCTAGGTCAGCTTTTTATGTATAAAGTGTTATTTTCTGTAGTAAAAGTTAAGATTTGAGAAAAAGTTTATACTGAAAAACCAGGTTGTAGCTGGGAAGACAATTTAAATGCAGTGCTCCCCCAGTAATGTTACTTTCCCACTTTTCATCACAGACGTTTGGCACATAAGTGAAACAATGTCTGCAGGCAAAAATGAGATGTAGGTCAATTAACTGAGCCTGTGCGCTGAACTCATATTTCATTACATTATTCATGCAATCATAGTTTTTGCAAACAAAAAGGGTTCCATATAAATTGTAATCAGTTCAAAGAGGAGAATAATTATGACAGTAAATTTCCAAAACCATCAGTTCCATAAAACATCCATCTCTCTTGCCAACTTTCCATTCATTCTATTTCCATTCAAGAACATCATTTCCTTCCAGTTACTCCACCTTTTCCTGGCTTTGCAGACAACTTAGCTCTGAGACTATGGGAGTAGCTTCCCCTCCCTAATGCTAAAGACTCCTTGGGCTCCTCTACTCCTTGTAAGCCAATGAATACCTCAGACTAATAAAAAGACAGCTGTCAATTATTTCAGAGCCCTAGACTCCTAGAAAGAGGTGCTATCTAAAAGCAGCTGAGACCCATAACAGCAGTGTTACTGTTTTTAGCTAGATGTTCTCCCAAACCCTTTTGTTCTCCTCAGAGTAGTTTATGGAAGGGGCTTATGGGGGCACAGTAACTGCCCTGCTGTTGGGGGAGTAGGGCCTGTAGCCAAAGACACAAGCCTCTGGGGGCGTGGCCAAGGGCAGTGCGTCTGTGCTTCTCCCTTGAATCTCTACTTCCTGGATATTAGGAGGTGAGCAGCTGTCCCTCTGCCACTCCCCACTGCCGTGCTGCATTTTCTTTGGAAATTTCTAAAAAGCATGAGCCAAAATAAACCTCTCTTGATTTAATTTTATTTTTAAATTTTGGAAGTGGAATTTTTTTAACCTTTTATTTTATGAAAACATAAAATTTTATTACACAATGATAATAAAATTAAAATAGTTGATACATATGCATCATTGTCTTCAAAGTGTTATCTAAAGCGTGAGACATAAACCTCAAGAATTCTTACAAAAAAAAGTAATAGCAAACTGTGTTTTCAATGAACTAAGATAAACTATTTGTGTAAGTGAAACAAATTAGCATACATATTAAAAATGTTTCTGAAACAACAAACAATCTGCTGCAAGACAAAATAGATATAATTCTTGAGGACATCGTTGTAGGCAAAGACTTTCTGAATAGAAGCCTAGTGTCACAAGAAATAATAACAAGAATCAACAAATGGGATCAATTACCATTACACAATACAACAACCATCACCAAATTCCTATTACTTGTTTTGATAAAATTCTGTATCATTTCTAATTTTGTTTTACCATTTTGTATCCTTTGAAAGAAAAGTTTCTGTACAACAAAGGAATCAACCAAGAGAATGAGGAAACAATGTAAAAATGGGGAAAAAATTTCAGCTAGAAGACTAACATTAAAAATGTGTAAAGAACTCAAAAAAAAAAAATTAGACCCCCTCCATTAAAAATTGAGTCAAAGAGTTGGCAACTAAAATGAATAAACACTTCTCTGAAGAAATACAAATGGCCAATAAATATATGAAAAAAATGCTAATTATCACTGCCTCCAGAGAACTGCACTGATATATCAATGCAGCAAAAATGGCTACCGTAGGAAAATCTAATAAGAACAACTTCTTTAAGCTTTGAGTGTTGGATAGCATGTCCTGGTGATAGGAAAAGTGACTAAGACACTCTGTGAAGGAAAATGTAGCTGGTTCTTACTAAAACTGAGATTGAAATGGGAACTTCCCTAACTAGCACCATAATTCCACTATAATTCTTTCCAAGCTTTACGACCTATCTTGGAGAGATACCTCCCATTTTGATCATGGTATATTTTAGTCATCCAAGCAGTTTTGTTATTTACTTGAGCTGGGAACTTACCAACAGGTAGAAGGCCATGTTAACACCTTGCTTTCCAAAGAGCATTCCTAAAATAAATATTCTAAATCTCTTCTATATAACATGCCCGAAATTCCCCACCCCAGATTACAATCTCACTTCTGACTGTATTGAAAAAATTTCAGTTTTGATACATGAGAGTTCTTAACCTGCCTCCTCTCTATTCTAGAAATGCTCACGTTAAGGAATCATAAAATATAATCAAAAGAAAGTAGGAATGGAAAAAGAAATAAACACCTGGGTAAAAGTAAACACAAAATAAATTAAAGAAAAGATATTACCAGGCTGGGGAGATAACTTGGTGGTCTAAGTGCCTGCCTGGCAAGGGCCCAGGTTTGATCCTGGTACTGCATGCCGTGCTAGCCCTATGCAGAGCCAGCCACAAAGACAGGGCATGGAGGCACATGCCTGTAATCCCAGTGCTGGGGAGGCTGAGACAGGAGGATCACTACAAGTCTGAGCTGTGTAGCGAGACCTTGAACCAAATAAATTAAAGGATTTTTTTAAAGAAACATTACCATAGATTACACAGACATTAAAATGTTAATAATCTGAATACTGTGGTGACAAAACTAGATAATTCAGATGAGAAAGTCCTTGAAGGGTAAGATATTCTGTAGGTCCTACAGCCTACTCAGAAGGTAAAAGAAAAACTCCTCATAAGAAAATGCTAGGCTCGTATACTTTTATGTGGAATTTTATTAAATATTTAAGAAAAGTAATGCCACTTGTTGACAAATTCTTCCAGAAAACAAAGATGGTGGGAGGCTTTCCAACTCATTTTTTGACTCCAGCATGTTGAACAGTTGAAGAGTTTACAAAAATTACAGACTGATATCTTTCATGGATCTAGATGGAGATTTCACTCAAAATAGAAATAGACATATTTCTACCAAATAAGACCTATTGATGCAAGAAGGGTGCATGCCTTGGCTGTGGGGTGTGGGCTCAGCCTTAGAAAAATCAAGCATGCAATTTATCATATTAAAAGCCTTAAAAGATTACACAATAATCTCAAATGCACAGAAAATTAAGAATTTCATGGCAAAGATCTCTCAGCATCCTAGGACTGGGATAATGTCTTCACTTTGTAGCTACAGATAATGGCATACTTCATAATTAGCAAAAGCATTCTTCCTGTCAACTTGAGGAAGAAGCCCTGGGATTAAGGCAAGGACGTCCACAGAGAGCTCTGCTGGCGTGTCACACCTCTGATGGTTCATCTCCGTTGTTCTGTGGTTCTATTTTCTCCTGTTTCCCTAACTAAGAACTTCACAGTCCAGCCCTTGATCCTGTGCTCTTCTGCTCACCACACTTTCAGGGGATCTTGCCCACTCCAAGTTTCAAATAATCACCTTCATCCAAAAGTGTCAATTAAAGCCCATTTAATTGTACACTTAGTTCACTGAGCTATCTCACTGGCCCTAGGTATTCCTCTTTAAAAAAAAAAAAAACTCCTACTTATATTTCATTTTAATTTCTAGCTCAAACTCTACCTTTACATACTCTGTCAAAATCTCCTTAAAAACTTCACCCTTAGTCTATCAATGCATTTTATTCAATAGTATATTGTACAACATCTTAATAGAGGAAGTAGATAAAAAGGGTATTTCTGTGCCTGCAAGGAGGTGCAGGGCCAGGGGTTCGATCCCTAGGCCTGCTGTGCTGGCTTCGCCCCTGGGGTACACTGAGATGGCAATTGAGATTGGGCGTGGTGGCGCACACCTGTAATCCCAGCTCTTTAGAGGCTATAAACAGATGGATCACTACGAGTCCAATCTAGTAGTGAGGCCTTAAACACCCTGTAGACCCTTCCCCCCCCCAAAAAAAAAAATTCCTGCAAGACTTCATTTCTAGAAATTCTTTAATGGTAGCGCAACTCTACCAGCAGTACTGCCACTCTCCCAGCCTTCTGAATTCAAACGTGCAGGCTTCTTTAACTTCTTCCTCCAACCTCTACAGATAATTCCTACTTCTACCAAGTATTACTTTTAAAAAGAGTTTTATGTATTTGGTACAAGATCTCACTTTGCAGCTCAGATTCATAGTGTTCCTCCTGTTTCCAGCCTCCCCAGTGTGGGGATTACAGGCTTGTGCCACCATGCCCTGACTTGGTCACTGACCCCCACCCACCTTGGGAGCAAGGGTGGGGCTGGTGCAGCACGTAGTACCAGAGATTGAATTCCAGTCCCTGCATTTGCCTAAGCAGTCACTTAGCTCACTGTGCTATCTCACTGGCCCTAGGTATTCCTCTTTTTGAAAAAAAAAATACACCTCCTACTTATATTTCATTTTAATTTCTAGTTCAACTTACTTACATACTCTGTCAAAATCTACCTAAAAACATCACCCTCAGTCTGTCACTGCATTTTATTCAATAGTACATTGTACAACATCCTAAAATACAGCTATTCTAGCTTCATTAAAATGTAGCCTAACCTAACCTTTTAGGTTACCTATTATCGCCACGTGACCTTTATTTTCTATGTATCATTCCCCAAATACTCAACCTTTTTCAAGATCTTTGCTTTTGTTTGGATTCTTCTGCTCCATCTTCCCTACCTTTTCCACTAGCTCTACCTATTGAATCTCTTCCTTCAAGGTTCACAATGCTGTTTTCTCTATGAAGTTTTCTTTAATCAACTTAATCAATTTAACCAAAGTGATCATTCCATCTCTGAATCTTTATTCATCTATTCTGCTCCCAAGTTGCATGTGATATATATTATGTTCCAACCATGTGGAAACTGACTAGAAATAGATACTCACGCAAGTCCAATTATACGTCTGTACACTGAGAATACATAGCTGTTTGCATTATAAGTGGAACCCCTAAAAGTAAAACAATAGATTAGTTTCCTGTCTGCTTTCAATTACATTAACATATGGTGAAGGCCAGGCGTAGGATGTGTCTAAGCAGATGCTAGAAGAAACTGGGGTCTGCACAATGTACATCTGACACAAGAGCCCAGAAATGCTGTGACATTTTAGCCTCTATATGGATAAGAACCTCAGGAGCTGACTTCAAAATTTAGGAAAAAGAACTTATGATAGGAAGATATCCTATCATACAAGGAAGGAATTTCTTGCCTATTCTAAATAAACAAGACAAAATCAGACTTGAGAGAGTGAAACCATGTTTCAGAATGTTTTCTAATGTCAGTTTATATTCTCAGTGCCTAGGAGAGACTAACTTGCACATTGAAGATACTGATTTAAATCCATGCACTTAAAAGGAAGTGCCATGTCTTCCCTGCATGAAGAAGCACAGTAACTGTAAAGATAAAAGAACATGAGAACTGCCATCTACTGCACACATATTTCTTAGTGCTCTTATTTCTTCTTCTGTACCAATCAAATATAGTCTGTGGTCAAGCAGAGCCTTGGTACTATCAGTGCTATGAGATGGCATTTTGTTCAATCTTACAGCCACAGTTAAGGGAGATAAAAGCAAATAAACAAGTGACAAAGTGCCTGGATTCTAAACTTCACGTCATTCAACTATTATTGGTGAGAGAAAGGAAGGAGAAAAAGGCAAGCCACACAGCAATCATTCTTGAAATGATCAACTTAGAGACTGACTAAACTTAAAAAAATATTCAATGAGTTTGGGAGTTTCCTGGAAGTTTGACAAAGGTGGAAATGTTATCATCTTCTAGGAAAAAAGAACCAAGGAATGGAATCGAACCAAGGAATTGGTTAGTAACATACTAACCAATTAAGAGTTCAAATGCTGATGACTCTTAGAAGCTGATGCTACATACGACCGATGGGATGTGGAAGGAAACTTCCCAGGTCATTGTACTCTGCCTGCTTTCAACCTCTAGAGTTAGAATTAAATCACACTTTCACATGCCTGTAATCCCAGCACTTGGGAGGCTGAGGCAGGAGGATTGTTGTGAGTTCGAGACCAGCCTGAGCTACAAAGTGAGTTTAATGCCAGCCTGAACTGCATAGTGAGACCCTGTCTCAAAAAGACAAAAATAAATACATAAATAAATAAATAAATAAATAAATCACACTTTCTCTCCATTCCCAGTTCCATTTAGTAAATGGACCCACATGTAAATGTGCCTTGGAATATCCATGATACAAAGGCCATTCCGTCTTCCCAGAGTGTTTATGATTAGAGGACCTTAAAAATAAAGTAGGTAGCTTGCTTCCTCATGCTGCATAATAACTGCTGTGTTCCACTGTCACAGATAAAATAAAATTTTAATAGTGTAGTATATGCAATAAAAATATTGTAGTATTAAAATATAATGTAGAATACTGATAAGTAAAAGCAATTTGCATTTAGGAATTAATTTTTTAAATAGTCTGAATGGGAATAAAAGGGTTAGCAAATCAGAGAATCACAATTCTATAATATTTTTAGAAGAGTTGAGTAAATATATGTAGATGCTTTTAAAGTAATTATAAAAGTTAACATGCAAATGTTATGCTTCTTTGTACTAAGTTTCGATGATGTGTCCAGTTCAATGTGAAGTCATGTTGCCCCACATGAATGGTTTTATATGTATCTCAATCACAGTCTTAACTCACATTCCTTGCTCAAATTAAATATGGATTGCCAGTCAGGCCTTAGTTCTTTGTTTTTATTGTAAAATATTGTACTGATCATGTACTTAGCTTGTTTACATCTTTCTAAATAAAATATTACCTATTACCTTTTAGAACCTATTCATGAACTTCAATAATAAAATAAATCCCCAGCCATGTCAAAAATAATGCTCTGACTTCCTCAAGAGGAATAACTCAAAAAAATTAACACCAAAAACTCAATTAGCCCAATCCATAAATAGACAAATGAATTGACCAGACACTTCTCAAAAGAAGTTCAAATGCTAAAATGTACATGGAAAAATATTCAATATCTTTAGCCAACAGGAAAACACACATCAAAGCTACACTGAAGGGCTGAGGAGATGGCTCAGTGGAATAAGCCCTTCCCTGGCAAGTGCAAGGGCCTGAGTTCAATCCCCAGTTCTGCCAAAAAAAAAAAAAAAAAAAAAAGCTACACTGAGATTTATTCTCCAGTGAAACTATTATCAATAATATAGAAAATAAAGCCAGGTGAAGCCAAAAAGCAGAACCAGCCTTAGTGCCAATGGATAAAAAAAATGTAGTATGTATTTTTCAGGAAATGGATGGAATTTGAGATAATCATGTTAAGCAAAGTGTTCTCCCTAACATGCAGAATCTTAAAGATGAAGGGAAACTATTATTAAACGAAAGGGAGTACCCAGAGGAGCTGAATATGATCAAAGTAGAATATATTCGTTGATACCCAATATGTGGCAAAATTAATAGGCACTAATAAAAAACATTGCTCCCCAGACATATTTTCAGAGATCATTTTTGCTTTGGAACATTTTGTGCTTTGAAAAAATTATGAAATGCATAACTCAGATTTCAAAATGCTTGAGTTACAGCAGGGCGTGGCAGGCTGCTGGCAATCACCACTGAGCAGGGTGGCACAAACTTCGCGACTTTCAAACTCTGATAATGGCCGCATCGGCAGCGTTGATAATTGACGAGATCGCTGCGGCCTCTCGTTCGCAAACACGGATGTTGAATTGACTCTCACTCATTGTCAGTTCTCTCCACTCTCCTCCATAAAAAAAAAAAAAAAAAAAAAAAAAAAATCTTCTATGGACTAGAGCTATGACTAACGGTGTTGTTAAACAAGAAGAGCTCTTCTGTGTGTCATAAAAGAAGTGAACAGACTTTGGATCAGCCGGGAGGATGGACAGCAGTGCAGTGGGGGTTGTTCCTCAAGAAAAATACCGCCATCTGGCCTCCGTTTTCCTCAACAGGTGCCTGTAGTTTCTCTTCTTTTTCTCAGTCTCAAAAACCATGTTACTTCAAACATTTCTGTAGTATCAATTTCTATAGTAAGTCCTCTGGTGGTTTAACGATACTGATGGTGTAATCATAAATATTTGGTGTTATGAGGAATCTTTAGTCCTAAAAATATCATAAAGCTACATAAGCAAATTATATAACTAATCTTTAGATTTCAATAACTTTAAAATTTTATTTCTCCATCAATCTTGGAAATCTAAGGGGACCAGCAAAACAGAAAGGCTTTGTGCCTTTAGAAACTGGCCCAGATAAAATTAAAATACAGAGTTCAGCAAGGAATGTGGGAAATACCTACCAGAATGCCTAACCTTGGGCCCATAGCGTGCTTTCCTTAAGAAAGTGGCCACCTGTGCTGTGTTCTGTAAACACCGCCTTCTGAAATGCAGATCTTAAATGTTTGCTCAAAGCTTATCATCTTATTATAGTTTTCATATAAATAATTTAATACTTAATGGCAAGTATAGAATTGTTAGGCATATGTAATAAAATGAAAACTTTTATTCTTCATCTCTAATGTACATCAGCAAAAAAAAATCTCAGATTTCACCATTCAATTAATATTATCTTGCTATCAATTATCTTATGATCTACATTTTTAAAAATTCTTAATGACTTCTTTCTTAACTATCCAGGATTTATTTCAGGCAAGGAATGAAAAGTGAGGTGACAGGCCAGGAAGATAGCTCAGTGGCATAAGTGCCTCCCAGCAAGCACAAGGTCCTGAGTTCAATCCCCAGTACCAAAAATAAATAAACAGAATAAAAAAAGTGAGGTGACTAGAGACCATACATATGTGAAATAACTCTGACTCACACAGGTAAACATTGTATTGTCTCCTTAGTGTAAGAACCTGAAAGAGTAAAAAATATCTGAAAGTACAATAGATACTGTGAAAGGGAAAGGATCTGTTCAAAGGGAAGAAACAAGGGTGGTGAGGGAAAGGAGAAGAAGAAAGAAGGGAAAATACAAAATACATATGTATATACACAGGATAGTTTAGATAATTGTATTGCTCTCTACTTGTGTCTTGAAAGGAACAGTTAAGGCTTCAAATTTTTTTCTTCTTTTTGTTTTTTGACCAATTTTGGATGCTTATATCTGGTAATCTGAACAATTAATTTGAAGACAACAATATGACAATATAGCAACCATTGTTGAATTTCTGTCATTTTGCTTAGTGAAATTTTGTCTCATTTCTAATATTTTTACTATTTTCTATTCTTTTAAAAATAAATATCAATTTTGTTCAACAAATACACATGAACAAATAAAAAATATTACTTTAAATAAATATAAACCTAGTCATCTTTCAAAAAAAAATGAAGTGAAAGCTGGTTTCTTTTCTTCCCTTTATAACCTCCTCCCTCCCTCCCTCCTTTCTTCCTTCCTTTCCTCCTTCCTTTCCCCCTTCCCCATCTTGTTCCCACCCTTCTTTCTCTCCCTTTCCTTCATGTGCGTGTGGTGTGTGCACATGTGTGTGTGTGTGTGTGTTCACTCCATGTGGGAGTCTCCTAGCAGTTCCACTGGCTCAATTCTCAGAGTAGTGAAAGAGTGGAGAGACCTGGTCAGGCTTTGGATGCATCAGGAGAAAGTCTCCACATATGAGGGTGGGCTTAATACACAGGGTGAGAGAAGGGGGAGAAACAAGAACGAGCCCTAACTTTCAACTGCAATCTTCACGAAGTGCCGTTACTGAGCTAGGAAAGGCTGACTAGGAAATGGTCTGGTGATACATCAGGTTAAGTTGGAGAAGTTAAATACAAGGCTGGCAGGTGACAAAATGGAGAAGTGGCCTTGGGTCAAAGTGATGGCCAGTGAGAGGAGTTCAGAAACTCCTCAACATTACTACACTTGCTTTGGTCTTCAAGCCTTCTAAATTTTTACCATGGAGCATATCTAAATGATAAATATTTTCTTTTTCTCTTTCAGATTTCAAAATAAACATCTATCCATAATATATAATTTAAACGTATTATGAAATTTATAACAAGGAAAGAGATGAATTATTCTTATGACATATAACAGCTAAACACACACTTATTCACAGAGACTAGGACAATTTCTTGAGGTAAGTTTTAGAAGCAATAACTATAGTTTCACAATAGCTAACATCTTCACTTCTGGTAAAACTTTGAGTAAAGATTCACACTATCCTGAACAGCATCCTGGCTCTCTCCACAGAAAGTTTATCTCAAAAATATTTTTAGGCTGAGGGAGGAGCTCAGTGGTAGAGTGTTTACTGAGCAGAGTGTAAGCCATGCATTCAATCTCTGGCACTGCAAAAATATTTGTTTTTAAAATGCTGTTTTAAGAGAGCATCAAACAGTGCTTAGCACCTCAGTGACCTTACTATTTACTATTTCACAGAGCATTTTAGTGCCTGTGGTTGTCAGAAAGGCACTACTTACACTAAGCTAAAAATCATCTACTCTTTAATATATATTAAATGTTCTCTCTTCTCTTTCTCTCTTCTCTCTCTCTCTCTCTCTCTCTCTCTCTCTCTCTCTCTCTCTCTGCCTCATAGGCAGTATTTAATACTCATTTCTTAAGAAAGTCTGTTAAAAGACAATGGTTATATCTTTCTGTTGTTCTTTTACCAGGCAAAACATTGCCAGCTCTCTTTCAGTCCTCGGGTACCTAGGTTTCCAGAGGGTTCAACCAGCCTTGTAATCTTCATTTGGAACGCTTCCACACACCAATGTATACATTAAAACTGCTCTTTCCAGAGGCAGCAAGCTGGTATGACCAAACAAGGACACAACTATGTTAATACTATATCCCTCGATATTAACAGTACAGGTTATAGGCTGGTACAGTGTATTGCATTTGAATGTTTAGCAGCCACGGCATAATGAGCTCAGAATGAGCTAATATGTAGGCCTTTGCCATATGAATTAAAACTTAATACAATTTTACACATTTGTACACCTAGAAATATTTTTTCAGCAAAGTAGTTCAATTTTACTTCTGTACTCAATCACTTTCTCTTACTTTCCCTTCATTATTTGAATATAATGCTATCTTTTAAATTCTCATTCTATATTCTAATGTAGCCAGCCTCTAACATGTTTTTAGTATGGGTGTTTAATACTCATGATTGTACAGAATTCAATTTTATTGACCTATGTAATACAAGGGCAGCAGAAGCCCAGAAAGAGGCATTCCTCTCCCACAGAAGCCTCGTTTATTTATTATCCACACAAGCAAAGAAAATGCAGAACACCATGCAGTCTTGTCTGGTAAGTTGTCTTTATTGAAATTACACAGTCCTCTGGTCACTGGTGCTTGAAAACGTTCAGATCCAGCTAATTGCTTAACGTTTGTCCTCAGGTAGTTTTCATAAGTTGCCATCTATCTTATCCAGGTATCCTTTTGCAGTACACCTTCTTCTCAAGCTGAAATTCTTGGATATTTGTCTTCATGTAATCTGCCAAGCCTTGCAGTTCTCCAAGTGACTGGTTTGTCCCAGCGATAACTGTCATGAACTAGTACTTTCACTGCCTACCATACCCGTTGGAGAGTTTTATAAATCTATTTTACTTAATCATCACAAAGACCCAGCAATCGTGGGCCACACTTTTCCCTCTGCACAAAGGGAAACTGTCACTTGGAGAGTTTTTAGGAGTCTGCCAAGAGCCATACAAGGAATAAGCACCAAGCACTGCTACGATTCAGACCTAATCTAGAAGGTTTCCCGCTCATAGCTGCTCAGCAGTTATTCAGCAGGTATTTTGAGCATCTGCCAAGCACATGGAAATTCTCTTGATACTTCGGGAAGACTTGGCAGGCATGGCAGAGTTAGTTATTAACTTGCAAATCCAACCATGCCCTAATAAGATACTAATTATCTATCATGCCTGTTACTCCTCCTCTTCTCTCTGCTGCAACTGTAGCTCAAGGGCATTTCACTGCTTATTAGCAGCGTTGGAGAATGGGGAGGGAAGAGAAAAAATATCTTCTATTTAAGTGATGAAAGACATTTGAGAATCTTTTTAAATACAAAGGAAGTCTATTTTGTTACCATGAATTCTAGTAAAACACAATTTTAGAGCTGAACTCTTCCTTTGGCTTAAAAACAAGAATCACCTGGGACTTTTGTTTATTAATGAAATGAAATAAGTTTTTGCTACTAGTGATGTGCATAGTGGTAAATGTTAGACTCTGCAGGCAGACAGCCCTGTTGTCTAGAGTACAGCAGCTGGTACCAACCAGTGCAAGGTGGGTAGGAATGCCCGAGGGCTTTGGGAAGGAGGAAAGAGTTCTGGTTCACTATATTTTAAACACATTTCTACTCTCAAATTAAAATTGCTTGTTCTTGTCGCAGCATGTAAATTTGAGAAAATATTTAGAACTATCAACAAATCATTAAATTCATTTCAGAAGTGTTTCCATGCTAGGACCCCACACTACTTCTCTATTTTAAGAAAAGTGGGAGTAAATGTCCAAGTATAGCTTAGTCCTTGTTGCCAATGCCAAAGGGTCACTCTGAATGGCTCCCTGTGGAGCTCGGCCTTGTGTCCCATGCCCTGGGCTTATAATCCTCAGACCCAACACACAGGCCTGGTACTCCCGTAGCGGACTACATAGAGTAAATAGTTACCACACTTGCCTCAGCTGGAGGCTCCTGAGAAGCCCAAGACATGTTGCCACTCTGGTACAAGCAAGGGGGTCTTGCACTTCCATTGGTTTGGAGTGGAGAGGTTGTCTGGCCATGGAAATTTTTAAAAAGGTCCTCTAATTATTTTACATGAAGGTAAGTTGAGGAATTTCTGACATAGACTAAGAAATAATCAGTTCTCAGTTCTGTATCAGCTCTGCAATCTGCCACAGCATAAATCTACCCTTGCTGGGCCTATCGGTCCAAACAGCACTGGTCTAGGTGTCCAAGGTGTCAGAGGCCTGGTGTCTCATGGTTATGTCTACCATTAGTTTTCCTATACAAAGGACATTTTCTGTGTATAAGTTGTTCTGAGAAATTAAAATGCAGCAACTCAGTTTTTTTCTAAGAAGTTGAAGTTTCCAAGTTTTAAAAATTGTAGAAAGACAGATGTATTCCCCAGTAAATACTAATGAGTAGATCTATTTCCTATGTTCTGGAGTATTACAAAGAGAAAATATAAAGTATAAGAGGAAAACATTCATACACAGTACTGAGATAAAAGCTCACCAAAATTACCAGCTAGAGTACGAGAGATTCTGAGTGAGCTCAGAAAGCATTTGTGCACCAGTGCCACAGGGAAGGACAAGAGGGCTCATGCCGTTAGCCGCATTTCATAAAGTACTGTGTTTTCTCCAAGATATAGTCAAGATCTTCTGAGTAGTCCTTAGATGTCCATGCTGGATTCCTTCCACGTATGTAATATTTTAAATGGCAAACTCTATGAGTAAATTACAAAAACAACCGTTACAGCTCAGAACACTAGTTTTCCTTCATGTTTTGGCTATCAGCATGTTAATCAGAAATAACCGTACAGTCCCTACTAGCCACATCACTCTCTTTCAATTCTACTAAGAAGCTGCCACTCACCACTCCCTAGAATTTTTCTTCCTTATTTGTTTGCTGCTACTACCCGCCAAAATCTGAGTTCCAAAACACCCCACTTCATCTCACGTAATGCTGTTAGGGGTGTCAATAAACACCCAGTGAATGCATGAGTGATCACTCTGGAATTTTCTACCCACATGTGTATATTTCACTGAAGCAGCCATGTGAACGAAGACCACAAGCCTGGCGCACAGGCCTTGTACCCCTGCAGCACAGGAGATGTAAGGCACTGAGCTCAGGACCACTGTGAGGATCAGGAAATACAGCACACATTAAGGACATCAAAGTGCAGAGCTTATATTAAGAAACATCACTTTAAAACCACAGCATAGGAATATATGCCTGTAGTATTTATAGTGGAACAAAAGTAGCAGAAAATTGCTGTGTTTTATAAGCCTATTTATAAATATATTTTATTATATGTGTTCTTTATTATTATGTAGGAAAACTGGAATACATTTTTATGGAAGCTTCGTACAGGAGAAGGATGTGCCCCAAGCCAGGCAGGATTCAGAGGAAATGAAGGCAAGCAGCAGTCTTCAGGCAGTCTCACCTGAATGAGCCATTTAGTAGTTACCAAGGCTCAGCTACCACACCTGCAAACCGGGGCGCCCAGGTGGAGGATAATAGGTTCAAGGGAAGCCACCGGACTGAAAACTTTTAAGAGGCATCAGGTAAGTAAAGCATTAACATTTAACCTGTAAAAGCAAGAAGGACATAATGGTTTTCTCATAATTTTGACTCCGTTTAATGAATTAGGGGAATCTGCCTTGTAAATTATATTTTATCTCTGCATTACTTGTGTAGCATTCGGATACATTATCCCGATCCTATAGTTTACCACAAATACTTAAGATTATTTTTGGAGAAACCTTTGCAAGTACACTGTACACTGCCCTCATAAGCAAAGATATATGCATCTAAGGTCCACGTTTGAAAGAATTTGCCTACAGACATCATTTTCTTCTTAAAAGTTCTTTACCAGTGATTTGCTTTAAATTACAGTACAAAGCATTGTGAGGCTTCTATGTGCACAGTTCTCTCTTATCCCATATGGCTCGAGCATTTCCAGAAATAAGATGATATGTAAGAATTCATCTCTGTTGCTGGCAACTGTATTGTAATAGGGCCCCATTACAGACAGTGAACAAGTAAACTGCTGCCCAGTTCCTTTGAAGTGGAGCCTTGCTTCTCCTTCCAAGACTCCCAAAGTATGCCACTGGCTGCCTAGATCCTTGAACCCTGTCTGGCAAGTCAGGTGCATTGCTTGCGAGGCCTGCTGGCTTTCCCCAGCTAATTACAAAACCCACTGCCCTGGAGAAGCACACAGCTGAAGAGCATCATCGTGTCTCGGAACACTGGCGCGTGTGTCCCCATTACTAATGCACCAGGCATGAAGCTTGGAAAAGTCTCCTGTCATCTGGAAATTGGGGGGCATCACTCAAAGACATAAATACCTCTGAACAAAGCTCCAGCTGAGCTGTGTCAGGCGTGCACCCTTCCTTGTGTTTCCCGTACAGCTTTCAATTTGCTTTCCAAACATTTCTTTGTTGCATTTGGCTAGGGTGCACTTTAAAAGAAGCACATCGTTAACCACAGAGAATGCTCACTGTTTTCTATGATTTCAGACCAGCTCTAAGCACTTTCTCACTGAGCGGCCTGCAGCAATTACCCAGCCGCTGGAAGACACTTCTAGGCACAGAAAGGCTTCAGTTTCTGGGACAGCCGGTAAGCAGAGCTCTAACAAATGATGACATATGTTTGGGCCCCTTTCACTAGAAGCCTGCCCCCAGAGGAAGGGTGAAACCATTTTTGTGCAAATTCCACAGGCGCATCCGACAATGCCTCCCTCTTCTCTCACCCACACAAACGGGGTTTTCATTCATCCGCAGGATTACTTGTCTCAAATGGGCACTCACAGTTGCTAAATGGCTCAGGAGGGGGTTAGGGTGTCAGAAAAGGGGCAAAGAATCAGGAAAGGACAGGAATCCCTCAGGGAAATAAGAGTTGAGCTAATGTCACTGTAGCCAAATCCTGAGGTTCTGAAAAGCCAACCCCAAAGGACAATCTGCTTCCTATCTCCAGTTCTGGTCTTTCCGTGAAAGATAGATAGGGTAGAAACTGTCCCCCAGAGGGGTCATTGTCACAAATGTAAGCTGCCCCAGAACAATTTATCCCATAGACTACAGCTATGCCAGCTTCACTTCCAAACCCCAACCCCTCTGTCTTCTCTGTTCCATGTAGATAGTATCTGGTTGTACACACTTGGAGACGATATCTCTAGGCAGGCCTGGCAAATGTCCATAATGGTAGCTCTCCTGGATATAGTTTTAAGGACAGCTAAACCTTTTGGCTTGACATAAGCACATTCAAAATCTGATATTTTAGCTCCCTAAGCCAGCAGGCAGATGTCACACTGCCCTCTGCAGGTGCTATATTGGGTCTGAGCCTGATTGGTGACACTAGCTACCAAATTTATGGGGTGGGTGGTCACAGTTCAGAACTCACTGCAGGAAGGTGCTAAGGGGAAAGCAGGAAGGTGGGTAGGGCTGGGCCACAGTTCCCCCACCAGGCTGGTGGAGGATCCAGCTAGTAGCCAACATGAGCCTCCAGGCAGATATCCACGTGAGCAGGCACTGGCTGTTTCCATCCTCCACCTGGGAGCCGACCCTAAGCAGAGCGGAAAGTTGAGCAAGGCTAGCTCTCTTCAGACTCCAGAGCAAAACAAGGGTACGAAGCCTATGAAGAAAATCACAAACTCTGCATTTGAGAATCCTACTTATGTGTCTACGTAGTTGCCTAACATGGCCTTATTATAGTATTATAAACAATCTCAGTTTCCGGAGAGAAGAGATTCAACCTCAAGTACATGGAGGGAAGTAGAATCACCAGCCAGAATGATCCTGGTGGAAGGGAAACATATCTTTTTTATTACATCATTTGCTATCTTTCATCTCATTAAAGAGGCTCTAAGGAAACTGTCACTCCACTTAACTGACAGGTGCAATTTTACGTGTCCTAAAACGAGTAAGTTGTTTCAGGAAAGGAAACAGTAAAGCGTGCATGAGAAAACCGTTATCCCTTATACATGAAAATAATCTATGTTTGTAGGAGAAAATGCAAGCAAAATCCCATTCCTTGCTTTCTAAGGATGAAAATATCCATTTCTAATTTATCTTACAGTGGTATCTATCTTTGGGGAAAGTCCCATATTTCAAGCCCAATGTAAAAAAAAAAAAAAAAAAAAAAAAACCCTCTTAGCAAGCCTTTTGAACTCTTTATAAAGAACCACCAATAATGTAAAAATATGCTATGGTGTAAAAGAGTCTATACTGACAGCATAATCTATAGGGTCTGTGTATAAGTGGAACCACGATTCTAGTCAGCCTTTCAATAGACATCAAATTGGATAGTCTTCCTAAAAATGCTACTCTTGAAAAAATTAATAAATGTTAGCTTTCAGTCTCTTCCCTGCTGTGTAATATGCCCAAGGCAAGCTTTGGCTCGTTCCCTCCTATGAAACATACAAGAATAATTGAGGGACATGTTAATTCTTCACCCTGCAGAAACATATGCAAAAGACAACTTGGTTGAACTGTGTGTGTAAATAAGGTATTTTCTACTTTCTATCAAAGTAGAGAAAGCCCTGGCAGGTCTAAGTTTGGAGAGAATTCTCACCTAACAGTTTTAATGTCTGAGGTTCTACAGTGGCACAAAAGTTACACATGAGGGAATGTGATCCCCATAAGACTTTATTGGAGTTGGAACATACTTACTTAGGGTGGAAATCATTATTTCACTTTTAAAAACCGGCAACTGGGCAGTGTTGAGCTTTTATCGAGGACTAAAGCTCTAGCCCAAGTCAATAGCTCAGTGCCAGAAGCATGGTTCAAGCAGCAGGTCACCACAGCTAGAACATTTGTGGAGTGGGACTCCCAAGAGTCAGGGATAAAATTACCGAGGAATCCACGGGGAACACTGATATTCTTAGGACAACGCCAGAGCAACTACACCTTTTGTTGGACTTTCAACACAGGGTGGTATTTCTGGATGAACTTTGACAAGCAGAGCCTACCTTCCCGGACATCCAAACCTCAGAATCAAATTCCAAAGAAAGTAACCACTCTTCCTCCCTCCCTCCCTCCCTCCTTCTTCTCTCTCTCTCTCTCTCTCTCTCTCTCTCTCTCTCTCTCTCTCTCTCTCTCTCTCTCTCTCTCTCTCTCTCTCTTCTTTCCCTTCCTCCCTCCCTTCCCTCTCCTCTTCTCTCTTTTTCCGCTGTGTATAAATGCGTTTATGCATGGGCCCCACTGGTACTCCAGTTCCCTCAAAGAAAATTGGCAGCACAGCAAATCACCTTTTGTTGCCTATTAAAGCAATGAAGCAAAACACAAAACAAAACAAAAATTGCCACATAATACACGATTTCAAGATTTCGTCTGGGGGCATTCATCACGAAGGTCTCTAAGGGCGGCTTCCTAAACTGTGCCCCGCTGCTCGCTCCCTTGCGCTTCTTAGGGACCCCTGACTCCCCCGCAGCTGGGGCGCTAAACTCAGCCCCGCGCCGGGCTTGGAAGAAGAGACTGGACTCTCGGGGAACCCAACCACAGATAGCATGGTCGCGAAGTGCTAAGCTTTCTGCAACTGTCCCCCGCCTCCCCCAATTCCGAGGTGGCCCCTGAGGTCTCCCGTGCTTCTTTCCCAGGGACTGGTGGTGCCGACAGGTGCGGAGGGGAAGGCCATGGTGGGGCGCGGTGACAGGAAAGTGTGCAGGGAGAGAGGGCTGCTGCCCGCGCTCTGTTACCAGGGCACTCAGCCAGGCGCCCAGACCTGGGTTCCGAGGTGATGGCGACGGTGCGGGCACGCGGGCTGGGACGGTGCTGTGGGGACCCGGGGTGTCCAACCGCGGCCGAGATGCAGCCGGTGGCCGGGGCTCCCTTCTGGGGGCGTCCAGAAAGACCCGGAGGTGTCGCGCTCACCTGAAGGTAGGGTCGCCCGTGGGCCACCCCGCCCACGACGATGTCGGCCGCAGCCATGGTCCCCGAGGGCGAGAAGCCGAAGCCCACGTAGCCAGCCGTGCGCACCTCGAGGCGAAAGGCGAGGCGATCGCCCCGCGGGCCCCAGCCCAGCCAGTACCGGCCTTCGGCGTCCAGCATCGCGCGGCGCGGGTACGACTTGGCCGAGCCCCACGCCGCTGCCGAGGGGAGAAGCGCGCACAGCACGAGGATCAGCGGCCACCCGCGCATCCTGCGTCCGCGCACCTGGCTGCTGCTGTGGGACTAGGCGGGCACTGGGCCTGGGACCGCCCCGCCGCGGGAGGGAGGGAATGGGGGGAGGAGACCTGGGGGAAGCGGGGCCAGAGGGAGTGCTGGGCGGTCCAGCCCGCCCCTCTGTAGTCTCGCTTGTGTCCTCTAGCTTTGCCCTGAGATCCACCTGCTGTTCCACTCGACTCCCGCCCCCATCCCTGGGTTGTGGGTTTGGTGGGACGAAGACCGAGGAGCTTCCTGCACAGAAACAGAGGAAGAAGCAGAGGTTCAGAAGGGGCAGTCTGGGCAGAGGGGAGAAG
>PVKA01010653.1:0-63630 GCA_004027165.1 Ctenomys sociabilis
GACAGGATATTATGTCGGCTTTTAGTGCTATGGTCATCCACTAGGTAAATAATTATTGAATCTTTGATATAATTCAGCTATAAAAAAACCTGTAAATATAATTTCATATATGCACCTTGTACAATACCAAAACGTTATGAAAACAGTTTGCAATGTATTAATTCATCGACTCTGTATGGTTAAGGTGTCTTGAAACTGTATGATTGACATTTGTATTTTAATAAAATAAAAATAAATGGAAAAAAAAAGATTTTGCTGTAACTAATTGTGCTGCCATAAACATGGTTGTACGTTTATTAATATGGTATGATATTTTCAGTTATTTTTTAAATAAACAGAAGAGGCATAGCTGGATTGAGACCTCCAGACTTAGTTTTTTGAGGAGGATCCACACTGATTTTCTTAGTGGTTTTAACAGTCTAAATTTCCCACCAGCAAAGGAGAAGGTTTCCTTTTTTCTGCAACCTTTCCACCTTTTATTATTAGTGATTTCTTTATGGTAGTCATTCCTCCTAGGGTGAGATAGTATCTCATTGTTGTTTTAATATGCATTTCTCTAATGGGCAGAGATGCGGAACATTTTTCCAGGTATTTATTTGACTCTTGTATTTCATCTTTTGAGAAGTTTGTATTCATCTCAAATGCCCATTTATGGATTTTGGCTTTAAGTTTTGGGGTCAATTTTTTTTCAGTTCTTTATATGTTTCAGATTGAAGACTTTTGTGTGAGTGATTGTTGGTTAAGATGTTTTCTAAATTTATGGATTATCTTTTTGTTTTGTGAATGATTTCTTTTTATATGCAAAAACTGTCCAATAAGAGGAGATTCCAGTTATCAATTCTTTGAAGCATTGCCCATGCAGGTTGAGTTTTGTCATGAACTGTTTACACAACCCTATGTATTCAAGATTTCACTTATTTTCCCTTCTAGGAGATTTAGTGTTTCTGTTTTAATCTTTAGATCTTTAATTCATTTTAACTTTAGTGTACAGTGATAGACCTGGGTCTAGTTTTAGTTTTCTGCATGTGAAGAGAGCTATATCTGTTAATCTGAGCTACACATTTGATGATAAAAATAGATAACATGTCAATCATTGTTAAAAAGCTACTCTTGTTTTGAGAATTTGGGGCTGGGGAGATGGCTCAGTGGAATAAGCGATTCCCTGGCAAGCACAAGGGCCTGAGTTCCATCCCTGGTTCCATAAAAAAAAAGAAAATTAAAAAAAATCTGTGGTGTATGAATTGTTGTATATTACCTTGTTTCAATTCTTGCTTCTCATTTTTGTTCTGGCTTTTGTCTTTAAGATTTAAAATAAAATAAAATTAATTTTTTAAAAGAAATATTATACATAAATTGTGTGAAAGCTATAATTGGTGATTATATACTCATTATATAAATGAAATATCAACCAATGGGAAAAATAAAATTCTTTAGGTATCTAAAAGATACTGTTTGCAATAAAAATAGTATTTTATTATTTAATTATGTGACAATTTTTGATGCTTTGGAATATGGAAAAAATAAATTTTTCATTAACTAATATCAGCCCTCACATTTTATGAAGAATTAATAAATTTCTGATTGAGAATGAATTTGCTGGGAAATTATTTAGTGGGAAATATTTCTATTTCGTATTTTAAGGAGGAATAAATTTTAAAAACCTGACTTGAATTCTGATTCGGTAGTACCCAATTATATCTGTCTCTAAAAGAACAGGAATTCAACTGATGGTAGTAAAGAATATTGCTAGTATAAATGAAAGTGTCAAATAATAAAGAAAGGAGATAACGCAAATGAAAATAGAATGTGGGATAGTCACTTTAAGGGCATAACAATTAATGTAGATTTATCGTTCTCTCCATGTAGCATTCTTGTAGCTTCTCATCTTTCATAACCTCTTCGCTTATTTTTTATCATTGGAACTTTACTTCCTCCCTTCCTTCTACACAACTATATGTTTTTCCTATTCCCTTTATTCCATTTCCCTTTCTATGTGTTTCATGTTTATGATGTTGGGAAATGGATGAATTTCATGTCTATGGTCTAGAAATTCTTGAAAAACTTGGTCTAAACTCTGTGCTGCAAAGGGCCTGCTTCCTAAGGAGAGCTACTAGTGAGTGAGCCCTAGTGTGACTTGCATAGCTGCCCACTGATCTTCCCTTCTGCAGTCAGCTCTCTCCACATTTCATACTATTATTTAGTCAACCATTGGGATATGCTTCGAGACAGATGTTCTAAGTAATTGTTGACAGGATAATGTAACATGGGATGTGGAAGAGGAAAACATCGTGTTTCATGCCTCATCGACTGTCTGCTGAAGAATCAAGCACTTTGATCCACTTTTACTTTAAATGATGAGAAAAGAATAGGTAGAAATCACGGGAAGGGACAACTGTCATGCTTTAACAGTGTACCCCAGGGCTTGAAGGCCATGACACCAGAGAGCCCTGCTGATTGGCTGCTGATGGCCAATTTGGGGCCATTTTTACTCACTTAGGCTCCTTCACACCATAACTTTGGAGGAAACATTGTGGGTGACAGAGCTGTAGGGTGGTGAGCCAAAACTGGGCCTTACTCAGAAGAGGTAGTTCAGTTCAGTGCTCCCTCTGGTGGAAGCTGCTGGAGGTATTTCACTGACACTTTCCTTTCAAAGGTGGGACATCTATGACAGGTGGGTCACTTTGAAACTATTCTCTACCTCCATCCTGGTCAGAGAACAAGAGAGCAAAGAAGCAAGAACTGACAAGTCGCTTCACAGCTGAGTGCCTTGAGCTCTCAGGGACAGGAAGATACTAGTACTGTAATAAAAGACAACTATCGTTGGAAAGTTACTGAACTGGATTTGCTGAGAGAGTGACAAGACAGGTAGAGAGTTGCAGGCTGGAGGAGAATTCCAAGGGTCAAGGTTGAGGGTAACTGCTGGAGGAATTTGAAGCTATAGGGTAAAGGGTCTGAGACAGGTAAATAGAGCACGGACTTCCCTATGCTTTCTGGCTAATCTTAAGTAGAAATGGTAAAAACTTTATCAGAGAAGATTTGTTTGAGAGCACTTTCAGGGAGGGCGTGGAGAAAGAGAAAACACTGTATAGAAAGGCTCCAAATAGCACTGAAACCTAATAAGGGAAATAGAGTTGACAGAATTCAAAGAAAGCCAGCATGCAAATCCAAGATGCCAGTATAGCAGGCCCAACTCCAATGACTTTCAAGGGAAACAGAGGTGCAACTAAGGTTGGAAAAGCCCTTATTTACTATGCTCACACTGATGCACTAGCATGCACACTTGCACATATATGGATGCTCCCTCTACTATATTAGGACAGTACATACTTGTAAAGCTCCTCTTACCCACTGAGCTGGCCATCCTAGAGATGAGTCCCTATCAAAGACAAACAGTAGGAAAATGCACAAAGTGCACTAAAGTAAACCCTCCTGTGGGCAACTGACCAAACAATCCAAGGGTTTATCAGGAGCCAATTCAATTATCACAAGTCTTAGGTTGGGAGAGGGGCTTACACCCAATAAAATAAGCCAGAAAAAAAAGTGTTCCTCAAAGTAACCTAGCTTTCCTTTCTAGAATCCACTCCTTGATCTCTCTTTGGGACAACTTTCTATCTTTTCCATGTTCCTTCTTACAAATTTTTTTTTCTAATTTGAGCTACATCGCTTTAGCTTATTATGGATGCTAAGTTCACTTCTGGGTAAGCAGTCTGTTCCACTGGACCAGTAGCACATTTTCCAGTGTGACGTATTTGATTCTTTCCTTGGAAATCCAAAAGAGAACTGTAGGATACTCCCAAAACCCATGCTGCAGTCTTTGGCCACAGGTTAGCTATGACCAATGCTCCAGACTAGTACCTACAGGAGCTTACTACGGAATCTCAGTTTCATTGGATTCATTCCTTGTAACAGCCTTGGGGTGGCAATGCACCCTTTCTCTCCTGAGGAGTTTAATTTGTAGTCATAGTCAAAAAGCAAAAGAAGTAATGTTGGAGCTCCACCTAGAGGACTTTTTAAGTTAATTTCATTGAGAAATGCAATGAGACAAGTTTCAAAACTGATTAGTAGGACAGTTTCAATAATTAATACATTGCATAGTGTTCTCTTCTTAGTGGTTATTCATAGTACAAGAGGCAGACATGATATCCTGTCCAAACACTATTAGTACAAATCTTTCTTCTCATTCAGTTAAGAGAAAGTAGCTAACTATTTTGTATATACAGATACAAAATGGTCTTTCATTTGTATCCCCTTTTTTGTTTAGTTCTGGCAGAGATGGATATTCCATTGGCATTTAAATATTGTATGTGCATGAATTCAGCAAAACAGTCCAATATAGCCCAGTGTCCATAACAGTAGTGGGCCATCCATTATCTCACTAAAGTGTATGATAAGAGAAACTTCTTTCAATGGTATAAAGTCTTAATTCTCATTTTTTCCTCTCCCCAATTTTTTTCTTGTTTTTAGTGTCATGTTTATACTGCAGATGAAGGAAAGGTTTTAGTCACTACTAAACACACCATAGGAAGGTTTTAATCCCAGCTTGCCTCTTCCTATCCATAAGGCAAGTTTAAGAAATAGGAAATATCTTTGTCCAGGTCTCTCCTCTCCTTCTGGAGTGCAGCACTGAGCAAGGTAGCCTGACAGGTTTTCAAGGTAGTGATGTCCCAGATCAAGACATCTGAGTAAATCTAAAACTAGCCTTATCAGAGATTCACACAGGCAGAAGGTAGTTTTGCTTACAGTGGGGGTCAGGGGCCAGGAGCCAGAATTTATCTCCCTCCCGCTGTGGAATATGCACTAGGCCAAGAAACAAATGCCAAACAAAGGCTTGAAGTTCCATACAATTGCATAGTATAAGCCAAAGTACTATTGGGAACAATATGTCTAGGCCTCTTTTCCTGTTGTATATCTTAGAATTCTACTCAGACTTTTGGAATATAGTTAGAAGGCAAGCTCAAAGAAACTCTAGCCAATTTTTTTTTTTGGTCTTTTTGTAATCTTTTTTATTAGAGATTTAATTTTCATTTTTGGTGCCGAGAATGAAATCCAGGGCTTCCAGCTTGCTAGGCAAGCATTCTACCATTGAACTAAAGCTCAGCCTCTCCAGAAAAATTTGTATGACCTCTAAATGACATGATTTCCTAGCACATTTAAGCCAAGAACAAGATCCTGTTCAATTTGGAATCTGGCCTTGCCAGCCATCCTAACACCCTTGAAAAACAGGCCTTCTGGCAGATTTATGCAATTGAAATATGATATAAGTATTATTACTGGTGACATAGGAAGGGTTCCAGGGCTTTAATACAACTGCCAGAGCACTATCAAGGATGCTGTCTCCTAAGCCACTCTTGGGCACCCTGACAGGAATGTGGACCCAGGAAGGGAGATCAAGGCTGCAATCAGAGTTCTGCATGACAGGGGATACTCCGACTCTTTCAGCCAAGATGGAAAGAATAAAACGGTAAGACATCTGTCCCTGGGAGATTGGCACATTGACAGGCAGTCATCAGGCTACATCTTCAGCAGGGCATGTTGGAGCCTCAGCATGGGAAAAACGGTACCATATATTTGATACAAACTGGTGGCTAATGCAGTCTTTTTAGGAAACTGTGCCACAGGTCTCCAAGGTACTTCTTATAGTGCCACTGTAATTCTATCTTCAAAAGGCTACTTCATTATTCTCTGTCCAAATTTTCCTAGGTTGCATGCTCCATGTTATGACCAGTATGAGCCCACTGGATAACCCTTTGTTCCTGAGGAACATTTCTTTTTCAGAAGCAGTGATGTATGGGATAACATGATTGTTGATAAACTACAAAAGCAAAACAAACAAACAAACAAATTTTTAGAAAATCTCATGTGGTCAGGGAGATGGCTCAATAGAATAAGCTCTTGCCTGTCAAGTGCAAGGCTCTGCATTCAATCCCAGATTCTGAAAATAAAATTCTTAGAGAAGAGAAATACATATTCAGAATAAATATCTATTCCAGTAAGGCCAAAATGATGCTCTTTTCATACAAAATCAGAGAAATGTAATTAACATAACACCAGGGTGCAGGTTGGTCTCTCTGGAGAGTGGGGCCATAGCTGGTATTTATTATCATTCTTTTCTTGTATTTATTTTTATTTTGTATTTTTAAAGGAACAGATAAATAATAAAAGCAAAGCAAAATAGAACAGAACATTAGAAGCGCTGCTGACAGTTTGGGCTAACAGTTTGGGTAGTCAACATGGCTGTAGCCAGGTCAGCCTTGGTAAGTCAAAGTCCATGCTGCTGAGCTTATTCATAGCTTTTTTTTTTTTTTTTTTTTTTTTTTTTTTTGGACCATGTCATTGTGATCACTTTCTTCATGGGCTTAAAGACACTTATGTCAGCCGATGAGGAAAGGGGCTGATTACCACCCACTGAAATGTTTTCTGTGCACTTGTTTAATCAGGGTTCTTCTCTTCTGAGGCTACATTATCACGATCATTTCTTTGGTACACACATATCTTAGTATCCTTCAAAAATATATGAAAGTCTACTTCATATTTATGTTAAATGTTTTGTCACCATTTTCCTATCATGTCTGTCCAAGTCCCTGACCATTTGTTACTGGGTTTGATTCATGTGGTGCTCTTTCTCAATTCTCATCCTGAACAAAGAATTGTCAATATAATCAGAAAAAATAGCAAAGGTTTGTTGCATTTATTTATTTACTTGTTTTTATTTTTTGATGGTACCAGGGACTCAACTCAGGACCTTGCACTTGCCAGGCAGGAGTTTATGCCACTGAGCTATATTCCTGGTCCCCTGCATTTATTAAAGTTAGGAAGTGAAGTATGATCTACAGAGTGAATGCAGGTCAATTTAATGTAGGAAAAGTTTGCACCCCATGGAGTGACTAGTAGGCCACTAGAAGAGGTTACTGTGGCAATAAAATTAATTGCAAACAACTTTTACCTTTCCCATTCCCAAGGCTAACCTCAGATAACCTCAGATCTGTGTAAGCCATCTCATCCAAAACCTGCTTGATTTTTTTTCTAAAATAGTTGAAGATAACTCTTTTTATTGACCTGTGGGGCGGGCTTTGGAAATTTTTTCTGTCCATTTTCTAGATATCCACGACTGGCAGGTCATGTTAACTTTCCCAGTTACTTTTTGCCATGTACTTATTTTTTGCTTCATGTCCTTTGACAAACTTAGATCTCCGTGATTCTTCATAGGCTGTTGAGGGTACGGTGGTCTGCATCTTCACATAGACGCTTCTAGTTGAAAGGGGCTGTAGGGCCTCTCTTCTGTGTATTTGTTCTCTGACTACTTCGGAATGTTTTGACTGACTGACTGTTGAAAAAGTCATAATATAATAAGGAAGGAGTCAGTGCCTAGCTGTGCCTTTCTGAGCTGCTTGGCAGTGGGAGAAAGCTTGGCAAACTCGCCAAGGGAGTCAAGGGCTGTGGTCTGTTTACCATACAAACTTGTGCTCTTAGGTGGAGTTGTGCAGACAAAATATGAAAAGAAGCAGGTCAGAATACTTCCTTGTCTATAAAAGACGACCATGGACATGTAAAATTTCCACAGCTTCTCTGGAGAAGAAATCATGGCAAAGAGGCATATTAGATAAATTGCCATGATCCTGAGTCATTGCCCACTCGAATTACCCACCCTGTGGACCTAATGAAAAATAGGAATCTCTACACAGGTTGCCATGTAAACTGTGTTGGATCAGGGATAATTAGTGGGTATATTTCTGTACTCAAAACAGTACTACTATTTGGCTTTTCTGAAGAACAACAGGAATTTGCAGGAGTAGGTTTTTCTTTTATGTGCTCATTTTTTTTCTCAGACAGTTTAGGCAGAGCTGGCTTCATAAATGTCATTTCTCACTAAATTATATTTCTCTTCCCTGTACAAGACATAACAAAGAAGGTGGTCTCCGTTAACCAGGATTGCTGTAAGAACAGAGTGGGCAAGCCTTGCAGACTTGTCAGATGGCTACTGCTGGTCTCATTTCTATGTAAGTTGGAATGAAAGCTTCCTATGTTGAATTTTCTCAGCTTTCCATTTGCAGAAGGAATTATTATTCAGTAATTGGAAATATTTTGCAAAGAGAATATAGATATACCATTTTGTCATCTCTTGTAATAAGTGACAGCAATCTACCTAGGAAGATGGACTGATTCTCAGAGTTGCGTTTTCATTAATTAGAAAGGTCTTGTCTTTCCAGATTGTTGCATTGGTAGGTAGCAACAGAATGACTTATTTAGAGTTTCTGTAGACATTTGGCTTTCAGCCTTTCCTTAACACTAATGCTTCAGGAAGAACTGAATTCTCCCTTTTGAAAACAGTTATCTTGGACAGTGCTGTCTCCTTCAGCGAACCATACCTCCTCAGAGTCTTGTAGGGCAAGCCACTGATGTGTGTCTTGCCTGTCTCCATACATAATGGGAAGACTAAAATATTTTTGTTGAACATTAGACCTTTAATTAGGCATATTAGAACAGACTGAAATGTTCTGATCAGTGGTTTCCTTGGCCTAGTTACACCTACAGATTCAGAGGAAGTTTTTCTAGAGAAAGAAGTTAAAACATAAGTTAAAGGAATTGAAATTACTTGGGCTTATTCAGTAGAATAAGTGCTTGCCTGGCAAGTCCAAGGGCCTGAGTTCAACCCCCAATTCTGCAAAAAAATAAAACAAAAAGCAAAAACAAAAATAAAAAAACAGAAATTACTTACTGATAATGTAAGGGAAAAATCATAGAAGAGCAAACTTATGGATATTTTATAGCAAAAGTTAAAAATTAATTGCTTATGACTCATGCTGCTGTCACAAAATTAGACTGCTGGGCTCAGTTAGTCTAGACTTGTTTGCATTCAGCTGTTTCCTCCCAACAGCCAGCCAGGCCAGCTTGAGCACATCCAGCTGCAGTGTCTGTCTTTCTCTACTTAAACTATGTATGTATGTAGCTGTATTTCACTGTGCTTCCAGGCCTCTACAATTTATGCACAGAACACACTGGCCCAAATAAGGACACTTCATCTCTACCTGCTCTTCTCAGAGCCACTTTTTCCCTGAAAGCTCCTGTCCAATGATGAACAGTTCGTTTTATGTAAGCCTGTTTAAAACAACTCTTCCTAACAACATATGACATAATTCTTGTACCCAAGTAACAACTTATGTAATAACCTACTATTGGTTTTGGCTTCCCTCTTGCAGCCTGCATTTAAACAAACTGAACCCTGACTCTGGGTTGATGATTTAGAACTGGTCCCCATCAGCCTGACACTGTAGTAACAATTGCCTTCTAATTCTTTGGTGCAGAGTCTACCATTTGGTTTGATTTTGTTTTTCTTTTTGCAACAAAAATTTAAAGGGCCATTCAGGGTTTCTTAACTGAAAACCTTAATGGAGGTACCAGTTCAGCCCACCTGAAAACATGAGACATTGATGCGCAATAAAGATGAAGTTAAAGATAATAAAGATAAAGATAGGGGCTAGGGAGATGGCTCAGTGGAATAAGCGTTTCCCTGGCAAGGGCAAGGGCCTGAGTTCAATCCCTGGTACAGCCAAATAAAAGAAATAAATGAGCTCTAGGATGATACAATGTCCTTTATGATGATAATATCTATAATCTCAGTACCTACATAGAAGACATCAGTGTGGAGACTCAAAGTCCACCTATGATGGAAAATGATGGGAGGTAATGAGAGGAAGGCCACTAAAAGAGTTTAAGATGTGCCAGATATTTACCAACTTTGCACAATGAGTTTTCGTGCATATTGTAATAGTGTATTAACATTTTAAAAATCTGAAAAATAAATGCAAAACTTTGATTTCCAGTTTATTAAAAAGTAATAGTATGAAACCTTAAGCTTATTGTAACTACAGATACTGACATATTGGGTATAAAAAGAGAAGTTGGGTTTTTCATCTTTCTGGTCATTGAGTGCAAATGTATTCTACCTTCTGATTTATGGTAGGACTAAAATGAGGGGAGAAGAACTGAGAAAGTGCCCAGAGGGATACAGCCATGCTGCAGGAAAGATGTCTCCACTGTGTGGTGGGTTATTGTTCACACATTCTGATGAGAGTGACCAGCAGCAGAGGCTGGAGAGAATTCTATTACAGTGGCAGAGCTATGTAGAGGACCTGGGTGTCAACCCAAGGTTCTCTATGAGGAAGACCCTGCAGTGTGTGGTCCCACAATGGGTGTCTTGGAGAAACCACAAGAGTGCACACAAGATAGACAAATGCCCTTCAGAGTGAGTTACAATGAATCCTGTCAGCACTGGGACATCTGTAACTGTACCTCACCGTCAGTGGTACTAGAGCATTTTGTTTTCTGTGTCTGTTTACCCAGTTCCAACCTCCTTACAGAAATGGAGATTATAAAAATTAAGGGAGGAACCTTGCAAGCACTGACCAAGTCTGCATTCCTTCTGTGTCCCTTGAACCACTATAGAGGGGGAGACTATGGGATGACTGAGTATGATATGGCGTTGGACTTTGAATAGCCTGGATTTTTAGATGCAGAGTGAGTAGAACACATGGAGATTTTCATGATGCTGCAGTGCAACATCAGCAGTGGAACACATTTGAAGGTAAGAGTAAGAGAAATCTAAAACCTGTATTTTTTCCTAATAGTGCTTAAATGGTCTAGGAGATCCATGCTACCTAGAAGCATGGTAGTGAGAGAATTGGTGTCATCTGTCAAAACATTCTGAAAGTTAGGTCACAGAAGATAACTGACCTTCCTGAAAATTCTGAAATTGCCTTCTTTCTAGCATGCTTATACTGATTAATCATTCTTCATTGCTGAGTAATACTCCATTGTATAAAATACTACATCTTTTTCATCCATTCCTCAGGTGATGGGCATTTTGGTTACTTCCAAGATTTGGCTATGCTGATTAATCATTATCTGACACATATTAGAATAACATGATTTGTATTAGTACAGTGTGATTCTAAAATAAATACTTACTTGTCATAGTTAGAAAGCTAGTTTCTAAGTTTTCTATCAGAGATTTTTTCCTTTGAAGTTTTAAAGAGAATAAAAATAAAAACAAAAGCTTTAGAATTGGATAATTTTACTGCTGATTTCTGCTGCTCTATTGGAAGAGTAGTTGATGATTAATTATTTCGTCTCCTTGCAAAATACTATATAATTATTTTTGACCAATTTTACATGTTTATTTCTGGTAATATGAACAATTAATTTGAAGACAAAATGCAATATAACAACCATTATTGAATTCTTATTGTTTTGCTTTGTGAGATTATTCAAGTGTGATGAGATTTACTTTTCATTAAAATGAATGAAGAAGTCATTGACCAATAGACTTTTAAAATTTTGACAATGCTAAAAGGCAGTTTTAATTTTTTAATGAAATGACACTAAATTTATTCTCAAGCATGTTTTAAAATTTTATGAATGCAAGTTAGTAGTTTCAATGAAAGAATCATTATGAAACATCTTAGAAATGAAAAGGACAGATATAGAGCTTGCAGCTGTCTCCAGTGGATTCCTGGCACTTCAGGTGCTGGAGAAGAATGGTGATTCTCTTTGCATCGTTGAACAGGCAGTGGAGTGTGTTGTAAAATGTAAGCAGGCGAGTTGATTCTTCAAAGGATTTAAAGACTTGGAGTCCTGGCCACAGAGCATAGTCCACATTTTCTGCAATTTCAGTATCATACTAGACAACAAAGAGGCAATCACTTGTAAATAATATTTCTCCTTTCTATTCTTGTTCAATTTATATTTTGGAGTTAAATATTTTGAGAAATTTACATTTGGGAAGTAATATAAATAAAATATTTTAGCCAAAGCATGTTTTCATGTATTCTTTCCTATGCATCCTAAACCTATTTGCCACCTAAAACTAGAAGCAAAACACAGGCACTATCTTTTTTTTTTTTTTAACAGTCGAGTGTTGTAGGTGAAGAATGTTCCTGTAACAGTACATGGGAGGAGATCCACAATGATGCTTCTTGAACTCAGACAGGGATCAAGACATAGACTGGACCAAGGAATTTTGCAGAAGCTGGCTCTTACTCTTGCAGTTAAGGACATTTTTCATTTCCTGAAGTTTGGCACTGATATTCCACCTATATTGCACTTCATCTGATTTGCCTGTTGTTACTTTGAACTGAAACTATTTTGAATAATGTGTTTTTGCCAAGATTTTAGAGATGGTGATGACTACACTTAGTGCATTAATGTGTTGACCAAGTCATGACTGAAAAATATTAGAATCTCTTATCCACCCAGTAAATGCATCCCAAATTTCCATGTGAAATAGTTGCTTTCTTTTGAGTACCTAGGTATGAGTTACTAAGAAAAGAATGTGTATTCCCAGCGTCCTGGAAGCAACTGGCATGGTACAGTAGGTGCTGCGAAGTGGAATGAGACTGCTCAGCAAAGAGCTGTACAGCCAAGAGCCAAGGCTGCGGGGTCCCTGTTCCCTGCATGGGCCTCTGCAGCTGGGAGATCCTCAAATCCCAGAGTCCCAGTAACCCTGTGCTGCCTCTGAAGAGGCCTATTCATTTCCAGAGCCATGGGGTACAAGTCTGGGGTAACTGTAGAGCCTGACCTGCTGTACACTCCTACAGAGTATAAGAATGTATTTTATTAAGATTGAAGCATGCTTATTTATATTTTATCTTGGTTTCTTATTTTTAATTAACTTCTGGAGCTTGAGAGGTATGAAAATATTTCCTGAAAAATGTACAATGATGTGGAAAAATTAACATCAAAGAAGTCATAATAAAACACATTAGTGACTTCTGGTAGCTGTCTCACAGTAAGAAGGACAATAACTTGAAATTACCATATTTGTTTCTTATGATATTTGATTAACATATTCTTTTTATTTACATTAGACATAGACATTGCATATAAAATGACAAAAGATAGCATATACCTATTAAAATATGAGAAATATAAATTGCTTATGTTATTTCTAAAGTTATTATTTCCTCTATTTTTTCTCTGAGACTATCAGGAAGGGGGTTATATCTCACTAATGTTAGAATTTTAATTATATAAATTAAATGTTAATTAACTATACCTATGGGAATATATATTTAGAAAATAATTCAACCTAAGTATGGTAAATTATTTTTGAAGATTAAATGTATGAAATATATTTTAATTTAGGAGCAGCAATGAAATAAACCCGTATGATGACATTCTATAAATTATAGCACAAGAAATATTTCTGAATAGAAATATTACTCCTTTTTTAATGCTTTAAGGTGTGGTGCATCTGGGCAGCACTGACGATGTGGGCTCAGGCTGCTGCACCTAAGGGTCTGGCGTGGAGCATCCCATAGGGTTTTGGCATTTTCCTTTTTCCTTTCCAACTCTAATTTTGTGTGAGGAGGGAAGAGAAAGAATATGACCAGAATTCCTGCAGTTTTCCTGCGGATTTTTGAAGAAAAAAATTTTTTCACACTTCTTCTGCTCCGATTTTCTCTCCTGAAAAATGGCAAACCACTGGTCTTACATTCTCCTTGGGGACTCTGAGACAGTGCAGGGAAGATGGCCCCTGTCACACTAGCAAATGTTCATAATCATTTGCATTAGAATTGGCACTGTTGCTAAGACTCATTTTGTTTATTAACAGACTGGAAGGTGGATCATTTGATCTCAGTGTTGTTTATGCAAAGTGAGGGATTCAGAACATTTTTCTCCACAGAAGGAAATTCAATTTCAGAAAACTGAAGAAGCATGATAGGCTGCTTACCTTGCTGGCTATCTCACTTGTGATGTCTTGAAGTTCATAGTTTTCTTCAGCAATAATCTCTGCTTGGAGTGTGAGAGAATGGTTGAATTTTGGCAGGCGTTTTGCTTCTTGGATCAAGTACCTCAGGGGTTTATTCCAGGAATGCAGCAAGCGGAGCACCATATCGATAATATCTTTATTCTATGAAGGCAGTTTTGAAGCAATAACATTAGAATAACTGAGATGTAGATGGATTATTTACAGTACATATGACATTTGATCACAGAAGCCAAAATAATATTTATCATTGTTACTCCTGTGTGTATTTAAAGTTTTCCTGTAAGGGATATAAATTGGAAGAAAAATATGATTTCAGCTATTGTTTTACACTGTGCTATAGCAAAACAAACAAATAAAAATGGCTATGGAAATAGCTAGCTTTTCCAGTGCAAGGTCCAATGCATATCATTTGTTTAATTTTTCCACTTGAAATTCTGATCCTTAAAAATAACATTTTGCTCTTGAGCTAGACTCAGAGGAAAGAGATGGTAACAGAAAACTACCAGAGCACATTTAAGTGATTGTGGCTTGACGTGCAGGCTTCTTTGTCATCATAGCAGAGGATGGAGTTGCATTATAAGAAACGCTATATAGCATTGCATAGGATGTGCATGGGGCTGTCTTCTGGTTAAACACAGAGGACGCAAGGAGCAGTACAGAAAAGAATCTGGCATCAGAGAAGCAGAAGGAAGAGAGGGCTGAGAGTTGGAGAAGATACTGCAGGTCACACAGGGTTCAGTGGTGAAGAAACAATTCAGCAGTCACTTGTCACTTGTAGTGAAACACAATCTGCATTTCTTACATTTGCCCATGAGTATCCCACGCAGTTTCAACTTCCCCACAGCTCATATATTCTATCCTAGGTACAGGACTTCAGTAAAACTGTATCATATGTATGGTTTATTTGTGGCACAAACTTTCTCTAGCATTTGGCTTTATGGGTAGTCCACCATTTAAATAGGGTCACTTTTCTTCAGTACTTACTCATGCTCCCTTTTCCCTGCAGGTGTGACTACTGCTACCACTGACCTCAGAGCCTCCGAGAGGCTGGGCCAGGGCAAGGCCAGCACCCGCATCAGTAGTCCTGGTGCAGCCAGGCTGCCAACTGACCTGCGTTTCCACAGCTTCCCTCTTCCCAGCTGGAGTGCGGATAATAACGGTGTGGCATGTTTTCATGGCTGGCCTGAAGAAAGATGGGCTCTGGGAAAACTGCTTTTTCTGAAAACATTAAAACATTTTAGTTAGTTGGAATTTGCCATTTGAAGGCATGAATATGTTGTAAAAATATTAATATATTTGATCGAAGTGTAAAATTTCATGAAAAATACTTTAATATTAAATCTAAAGAATTATGAAAGCAACTATTTTCCCTGGGGTTCCCAGTTAGCTCTATAACCTACTTTTAACTCATCTGCTAACCTCTCCCGTTATTCTTTTGTTTGCTATGCCCCTATTGTTCAATCATTTCTGCATGTTACTATTTAAAATGCAAACCACAAAGTATTAAAAACCACAAGGCATTAGTAATTTAGGAATCATTTTCTCTTCCATTTGAGCCCAACACCACACCGCATATGCATCTACAACTATCCATTTAATCTCATTTTCCCCTGAGTAAAAACTAATATGCTCTTTTTGAAGGTACATTAGAAACTCATATTTCTATCAATTGCCTCTTAATGCATAAGCATAAATATTGTAGCTTGCATCATTAATTAAAATACAAAGCGTTTTATTTTGACAAGATTAGTATTAGAACATGACATAAAATTACAGGAAATCATAATGAAAAGACTGACTGCTGTGTGAGCCCATCCCTAGGGCGCACTCAGATGGCAATTGAAACTGGGTGTGGTGGTGCACCCCTGTAATCCCAGCACTTGGGAGGCTGTAAACAGGAGAATCACTACAATCAGATCTAGTAGTGAGATCCTGAACACCCTGTAGACCTTGCTCAAAAATACAGATTAAAAAAAAAAATGGACTGAAATTAAACTAAAGAAAAATATACTGAGAGATATTAAGCAAAACTTGTGAAAGTTTAAAGTTATTAACAGGATGATTTAAGTTAAGATAGCCATGTAAAAATGGGGAATGAAAGAAGCAGGAGTGAATAAAAAGAGCTGCAGGCATGGCCTGTATCACAAACACTGGTCTCTGTTTTGCCTGGAGTCCCTTTGTTGTACTAAACCCTGACGTGTAACCTGATCTGGAAGAGAGAACAGTGTTCAGATGATTGGCGAGGAAGAGAGGACTTGTGTCCTTCTTTAAACTACCCTTTCTGTTCTACATACCAGCTCCTACACTGGAAATCCTTGAGAAACATTTTGTAGCTACTGGGGTTTCTAAAAGCTGTTTACAAGTATATTTGTTTTCCTATAATGCGATTGCAGTTGAATTAACAGTATTCAGTCCTCACCTGAGTGCAAAGCTGTCCTCATCATCTGCACCCACAGTGTGCTCTGTGAAGAGCCCCTGTGAACTGCCCTGTGTGCAGGAGCAGGAGACGAGGGCCGCTTCTCAAGCCTACTTAGGAGTGACACTGATCAGGTTTCTAAACTGCTAACACGTGTTAAAGGAAGTCTTAAAAAATCTTTAACTCTTAAAAAGTGAGATTCCATAAATTTTCCCTTTCTTATTCTGATATTATTGGTTGATACAGTTATTGCATTTTAATGTACATTATTTGAAATTTAGTCATTGCATTATCTATATTTACATTGTAACGTGGCTCTTACTAGTGTGAATGTTACATTTTGGGAATAAAAGTCAGGCACTTACAAAATCCCGAATCAGTAGAAAAGATCTGGTGTACATGACTGTAGACAAGCTTGTCGCTTCCTGATACAGATTCTGCAGATTCATCTGGCATCTGGCACCCTCAGGACAGGTGGGAGGGGAAGTCACATTCCAGCACAGGCCCAGGGTTGACATGATCAACAACAGGAGAGATTCTGCTTAAAAAAATCCAGGAGACTCTGTGATGTTCTATTTGGCTAGGTCATCACAAGCCAGCCTGCCCAAGGAAGTCTGGTCTATTTCTACTGCCTCCACGCAGCACTTTGTGTGTAAGAGCTCAGATATGAAGAACCAGAACCTACCACTGTGTCCCTGTAGTAGGTTATACCTTCACAGTCTAAAATTGGTGGCTCCTACATTTTTGTGTTAATCTCCCAATGCCTCTGTACCATGAAAACTCTTGGAAGTTGAATTAAATCTGATTCAAGATTAAACACATTTCCTTGAAATAGTCTAATATCTAGCGCATTTCTGCAGCTTATCATCAGGCACTGGCTCGAGGAGTATGTGATTTTTAGCTCGTTCACAGACATAAGCATCTTAAATCATCCATCGCATTTTATCTGTGTTTTATCTTTGTGCTTGATAAAAATAAATGCAGAAATTATTGGTTCCTGATACTGGGTGGGAGAAGAATCTTTTCATAAAAATGATGCTGTGGTCTGGATATCCTAAGTCTTTATGAATTTGCTGCACACTTAGATAGAAACTTTAGATACTTCACACATTTAAGTTAATAACAGCCCTAACAGATGAATGGGGCATTCACAATAATCATACACGCTGAAGTGAAACATTCGAGCAGCTTTTCTTTTTTTTTTTTAAGAGTGCTACAGTTAGCAAGTGAGCAGGTTGTGCAGCATTCATGCCATGGTCTGTGCACTGCGCCTGTCACAGCTTATGCAGCTCTGGTGATCTGTCTGCACCTGTGCATCAGGAACCTTGCCTGTGATCAGGGGACCTGGTTTACAGAGGTCATTGTCTTTCTTTTTTTCTTTCTTTTTCTTTTATTATATTTTTTGGTGGAACCAGGGATTGAAATCAAGCCCTTGTGCTTGCCAGGGAAGCGCTTATGCCACTGAACCATCTTTCTTTTTTCTTTTTTCTTGGGTTTTTGTTTATGAACCAATCCATGTTTTGATTCTGTATAAGATTACTTTTGGCATCAGATGTTCCACAATAAAATTATCATTATGTTTATTCAAGTTGGGCAAATTTCATGAAAGACCAGGATAGCAGAATTGTTAGGTCCTGCTTTTTGAAGCAAAAATCAGATCCATTGGGTTTTGAGTTCCAGAGTATCTAAAAGAACTCATTATGGCTTTTTGTGCTAAATAATCCCTGACAATGGGATCTGTCCTGCACATTGCAGAATGTTTAGCAGCACCCTGTGTTGTATCCATGACACACTGATAGCACACTACCTGAGCGTCCATGATATCCACTAACACAGGGCACACATCCTTCAGCTACTGCCAGAGGACCCAAATACCCAAAACAGGACTACCATTTAATCACTTTATTGTGACCCGTGGAATTCATTTCTAGAGAAATAAAACATGGACCATGAAAAACTGTATTATTAGCTACAAAAAGTCTATAGTAACTCACAGAAGACTGTTGATGAAACCAGCAACTTCCTGAGCTATGACACGTACCTTTCCCCATGATATCCACGATGTAGACACGACTGGAAGAACTCACCAGAGAAGGACTGGCCGCCCACCTGCAAGGTCAGGCATTATTTTCTAAACTTTAACATGTTCACATTCACAGTTAGTCAAACTTCCTCCTTCCTTTTCTATTCCCCCATATTCCACATCAAAATTATTCTTAAAATTTCACACAAATATTATCTTATCTCTTTTTCATTTTAAGGAAGACATCTAGGCTACAAGCGAAGGATTTTGATTACTTTTCCCCACAGGAAATGAGATAAATAATGCAGGTGCGCTCTGGATGGGTTGGATGATCTCTGGAAATAAAAGATTATTCACTTTAAATTTATTCATATTTCTTGAGCACTTTCTTAAATAGACAGCATTGCATTTCACCTAAGAAATGATCAATGTAATATCAAACACAAACTTTTTCCTTCATAAATAGGTGAATTAAATTTTACCATATACACACTAAATTCTGTAAAATATATAAAAGTAAAGGCATAGTTACCCTCTCTTATATAAATTTCTTGGATTATAAATTTTTTCTTGTATTTACATATTCTATTTTGTCCTCCTTGAAATAAAATTAATGTATGGTAACTTGTTTTATATGTTCAATTCTTTCTTCTTTTGCTTAAAAAAATATAGGTAAGTATATATTATTATTCCTTGTATATAGATTAAGAAGGATAGAGGAACTCTATTCCAAAGTAAGAAGTTGTTATTCTAGCAATATACATTTAAATTGTATGCCACAAAGATCATTGCATTAATGAGCCTTTTGTAAAGATGGCATAAAAAATAAATAATTTCACACTTGTTATGTTTACACATGTCTAATGAATAAATTTTGAAAGTTTATTATGGGATATAATAGAGCATATTTCAGGGCAAAGATACACACAAGATAATATATACTAACATGTACCTGGTAGACAGTGTGATAAACTGAAATTTTGGCCAATTACTTCAAGTCTTTCAATGTCAGTGAGGGCTCAGAAAATAGGAGAATCTATACTATAATATCCATAATCTTAGTTACGGGGCCACAGAGGAAAGTGATCAGTGATGCAGAGTGTGCCTAAGGAGAGTCACATGGAGAGAACATTCTCTCAGGCTTGCACAGAGAGAAAATTGGTCATGCAATGGACACGACTCATCCACATGGCTGATACTGATAAAGGATTTATAAACTGTGGTGCAGGGTTTCAGGGTAAATTCTGAGGGGATTTGACTGACCTTGTCACATACAAAAGTCACATTTCTTGTTCTATAGGTCTTGCTTTGTCTTGGTCTTAACCAACCAGCAGAAAAGTATAAAAACTAGGTATAAACAATAAAGTCATATTAATATGCTGAGCTGTAAAAGGCTCAAGTCAACGACTTCTGACATTGCCAGTCCTATGCATAACCCACTACTATTATGGACTACTGGAATATTTTTAAAGTAATTTTATTGAGAAACAAACAATAATGAGGCAGTTTCAAAACCGATTAGTAGGACAGTTTCAATAATTATTAAATTGCATATTGGAATATTTTCTGAATTCATGCACCTACAATATTTGAATTGCAATGGAATACCTATATCTGACAAAACTAAATCAAAAAGGGTATACAAATGATCATTTTGTGTCTGTATATACAAAATAGTTAGGATAGTTATATAGCTACTTTCTCTTAATTCAAAGAGAAGAAACATTTGTACTAATAGTGTTTGGACAGATATTATATCTACTTTTTGTACTATGGATAACCACTAAGAAGACAATAATATGTGATGTATTAATTATTGAAACTGTCCTACTAATTGGTTTTGAAACTGTTTTATTTCTGTTTTTTCTCAATAAAATTATTGAAAAAGAAAATAAAGAAAATATCGATTGTGTGCTACAGAAGCAGAAATTCTAATAGTTACTCTGCCCAAGAATTTATAATTTATAGAATAAAAGGAATTAAAAATCAACACCACCCTAATGTCTAAAGTAAGTAACCTACCTGTAGTCCTTGGTATGAGCCTGACTTGTGTAGCAGAGGGAACCTGGAGTTTCAATCCACAGCTACAGACAAATTCTTTCATCCCCTTTTATTCTAAATGAGCTGCACGCCCATTGGAGGATGTCACCCACAGTCACATTAGGTCCTCCTCAGTCAAGCTGGTAAACACATACCTATCATATCAGACATGTGTGTCAGGCAGATTAAGAGGTGGGCTTTGCTAATCTTCTGCACATCACTAAATTCAGTCACACTGACTTGTCATGTATAGCAGTCACAGGGCATCCCAGGTCTATTTCACAACCAAGCATTTCTCCTTAAAATATAAATGATTTCCAAAGGCATGTCATATCCTGTTTATGATTGCTCCTTGCATAACAATGGCAGTGTGAATTGAACTGAACCCTCACTTTCTCCTTTCCCATTGGGAGGCAAACTTCCTCTCAGTGACACTTAAACTTCTCTTTATATCACTTAACTTGTAAAATGTAGATTTAATAACATTTAACTTTAGACAAGAAATTAGTTATAATTTTGTTACATAGTGTAGGAATACAATAAAAGACCCCCAAAAGATTCAGTAGGCTTCAAGAGCCATCTCAGTCGCTCTGCATTCTGTGTACGTAGAGCTAACCCTAGCCTTTCTTCGTGAAGCATCTGGGAACGTCCTCATTCTGCCTGGAATGGACTGTTATTGCTTCATATTTACCTTAAATGTAGGCTGTGGTACTGTATTAGCACTAGACGTATGGAAAACTCCCCTATGTTTAAAGTATACTCATCCTTACCTCCACTAAAGGGCATTGGAAGCTCTCCTTGATATTCTGAATCACATACCACCATTAGTACCATAACTCCCTATACTGGTTGTTAACTCAGTTATGTGAAAGCCCCAGAATGACCAGGGGCAGCACATTTCAATGGAATCATTGTTGTTTTCTATGTGGAACCTTTTCCATTTGTGAAACTGACTTCTATTTTACCAGAGCATAAGGTCACAAAGAATGGAGAAAATGTGTATCACTAGTGGGTCCTTCAGAGTGTAGTCAGGGGTGCCATTCCCATTTTCACCCACTAATTCTTATAACAAGGAAGTCTTGCTATGTGAGAAATGCTTCCAGATATAGATACTGATTAACAGCTTATGCAGCCTTATGTATGACATTGCCTAGCCTTGCAAGGAACCACTGTATACCAGCACTGTGATCGCATCTTCAAAGACTCTTTCATCATTGTAGCAATCCATCTGCATGTGGATGGTGGCAAATGTTTCAGGACCAGTGAATTCCTTGAGCACGGGCCCATTGCAATGCTCCCTCAGCTTTGAAGAGCATTCCTTGGTAAGAAGCAATTCTGTGTGGAAGAATCTTATTGCACATGAAGCGTTTCATAAGATAATTAATGCTAGCTCTGGTACAAAAATTATATGGAAAAGAAAATTCATACCTAGAGTCAGTGTGTATTTCAGTTAGAACAAAGAGCTTCCACTTCCATGATGAAAGTGTAGAATACATAGACTTGTCTTCAGGGTACAGGATGATCACCATGGGAAATTGTGTCATACCAGTGCTCAATTTTCTTCCTTTTTATGGCAAGTTAGATACTCAGCAGTGGTTATTGCCATATTAGAAATGGTGAGCTTAAGTCAATGTTCCTGAGCTTATTTGTTACTTTCATCTCTGTCACAAATGACCACTTCACTCATGAGACATTTGGGCAGTGATAAGGTGCCTTCAAATGGTGATTGAATGTTATCAACAGAATGGTGTTATCTACATCTTGTTTGCTAAAGTCTTCATCTTCTGAAATTACTTTGTCTTATCCATTGAAACACAAATATTTTGATATACATCAATCCTAAGGTGTCTGTTCTAATCATTCTTTTCTAAAAGACAGCCCACTGACTACAGCCATTCGATTGCTATATAGCCTCACATTTATACCATCACACGTCTGGACATTTATTCTCCCAAGCAACACTTATGAGAGCTATACTCCCCAAGGTTATATCCACTGAGGAGACTTCCCTTCAACATTCTTCTCCTTTTATGACCATACTGTAGTACTAGAGTCGTACATCCTCAGGTGGGGCCTGCACAGTATGCAGAACCATCTATAAAGCAAGTCTCTCTTTCTGTCAACTGATCACAGGGTATGGCTTATGAGACCATAGGCACAGAAGGCAAATGGGACCAAGACAGTTTGGGCACTACTTCATACATCACACTTGTAGCTTCCGAAGTGGCTCAATCCAGTCACATGTATACAAATTCCATTTAATGTGGGAGTGGCTGTGCACATCAGACTTTACAGCTTGATGCATCCTATAACACCCAATCCATAATGAGCTTCTTAAGTTACATGTAACATAATGTCCTATTATATGGTGCTCAGTTTTCACTAGGAACAAGTAGTGTTTCTCAAAGGAGAGTTGCTGTTGGCAGAAGATGGCACATCCTTGCTCCCAATGCAAACATAAAAGCTAAAATGTTGTTTTATAATGTTATGAAATATTGTAGTGTTTATATTCTCCTTTAGTAGACTTTAGCAGAGTTATCAAGGTTGATGTTAAAACTGTTTTACTTATATAGCAAGCCAGTACTGCAAGCATAAATGTTAAGTGCTATTTTTATAAAAATGGTTATATGAGAGAAACTTCATGATTTTGAGTGAAAGTATATATACCTTCAAAACAAATTTAGGTCATGATTAATGTGTTAAGTTGTAGTATATGTACTGTAAATCTTTGTGTAGGCAAATAAATATTAAGATGTGTTTATAGTCCATTTCTTATTTTAGGGGCTGTATCAATGAGATGGTAACAACATATGGCATGTATTCCAAAATGTGTTAATGTGAGAAACAATAATTTTGAGAATACATGATTCATTTGTGATACATTTTCCCATGAATCTTCACAATCAATCTATGACTAATTACTTCCTAACTGTACAGGAAATAATGAAATCAGATAGTTCAAGTATCCAATAGAACAGCAACTTTCTGCACAGGATTGACTAAGTAATACTTTCAATGGGTTTGAACAATCTTTCAATCTTTTTTTCTTTGGCAGAAGTGGGGAAATCTTCGAATCTCAGTTAAAAGAGACTATCTACAACTCTTTTAATTATCAATTACTGAAAAATAAAAAAATCAACCAAAAATCAAACCACAACAATCAATTAGCTGTCATTTCTCAGGGTTCTTGCTTGGGGTGTTCATCTAGATGGCAGTGGGATGAGGTTTAGGACTAAAGACACCTGAAAATTTCCTCCTAACGGCCAGGGAGATGACTCAGTGGAATAGGCACTTCCCTGGCAAGGGCAAGGATCTGAGTTAAATCCCCAGTTCTGCCCCCCAAAATTTTTTTCCTAATATCGTTTGATAGCTGGTGGTAGCTGTCCACTGGCACTTCTAGAATGTTCTAGGATGCTCCAAGGAGTGGAATTGTGCTTCATATGTAAGAAAACAAAGAAATTTAGCCAGAAATACTTCTGACATTTATCTCCTGACCTTGGAAGTTACCTAGAGTCTGCTTCTCACGGCCCTCAGCATATCCATATTCATAAGAGAGAAAAGACCCAAGTTCTCAGAGAAAGGGCTGTCAACATCACAGACATGTGATGAATGGTCTGCTGTGTTCATCTTATAAAACATGTTCTGCAATGAACACTGTATTCCTTTGCTCTTATATTTCTGTGTTTAAAATTCAAGCAAATGACAATCCATGTCTGCCTCTTAATTATTTCTTTTTTGTTTAAGCAATAACACATTTCTTTTTTTTTTTTTCTTTCTTCTTTTTTTTTGGTGGAACCGGGAACTGCACTCAGACCCTTGTGCTTGCCTGGGAAGCACTTATTCTACTGAGCCATCTTCCCAGTCCCAACATATTTCTTCATACACTACCTACATGATTCCAGTCTGTGACAGATTCCATAATTGGACCTGACCCAAAAAGCTGTTATCTAAGCCCATTTCCATACCCATGATACAAATCTTCCAAAGAAAAGAATATCAAATGTTTTTGTTTGTTTGTTTCAGAATCTACATGAGTCAGTATGTTTTTAACATGTTCTTAATGAGCTATATAGTATTCATTTTGCACTTCGTAAAACCAAAGCCAAAAATCAATAATATTTGGTACTTACTTGCACAATTACTTAAAATTTGGATGTTTAAAAGTTGAATATTAGTTTAATCCATAAATTTTTCAAAACAGGGTCTGAGTAGTTAACAATGTTTACAAGCAGGTTTAATCAGCTTTGTCTTAGACCATTATCAAACCCATGAGCAAATTTTTATTTCATTTTATGAATGGATCTGTATATTGGTGTCTGTTTCTCCATTTATGTGGGAGACTAAAATATTCCAATTTTTAACTTTCTCTCTGTACAGTTTTTTCTTTTTGCTGTGTTTTATTTTTTCCAAAATTCCTAATGTATAATTTTTGTGTTATTTTTATAAGAGTATTATCTTGGAGAATGCTATCTTTATTTCAATTTACCTTCAGCTACATATGCCAAAGCTTCTTGTGAACACTTACTCTCCTATCACCCCATTATAATATTTCTTTGAATAACATACATTTTACCAATCCAGGATTACAGGTTGCATGTGCTCATAATCCCCAAATAAATATTGTGTTAAATATTTAAATGAATATATTTATGATAAAGGAGGATATTAAATTCTCTTCAGAATTAAATAAAATTTACTGTCTAGCATTCATTGCAAACAAATAAGTATTTATATAGTTTCTTGAATTAACATAATTTCTATCATACATACAGCGAGCCTGCACATGAATGTACCAAACAGAAAAGAATGCAGCAGAGCTTTACCTAAGAGTGCAATGCTGCTGGTTATTCCTTTTTGTATTAAATTTATCAACGTCCTTAGATTTAGTTCAGACCATTGCCGTTTTAAAATGAATATTATGGAGTGAGTGATGGTATAATTTTTAAATATTTTTCTGCATAATCCTAACATTTCAAGCATCAGTTCACACTGGTATTGTTCTGTCACACTGTGACTGTAGAAGCTTCACAGCCTTACAGGCTCACACTCTGCCCTCATTGCTGCCATGTGCATGAGCAGCTCACAAAGAGGCTGTAGTTATGCTTTAAGCAACCTGATGCATTGATTATAATTAAAACAAAATATCATTATGGATTTGCCATATGTCTTGTTTTCTATTTTTCAAGAGATCCAAGTGCACTATGACAATTCCCAGCACAGTTCAAATATTTCTTTAGCATTTTTATATATCATAAATTTGACAGTGATAGATCCTTTTGTTTGTAAAAAATCCAAAATATATTTTCAGCACATTTATTTTTGAAGGATATTTTCTAGATATTAAAGTTAAATATTTTATTACCATTTTTCTGTAGTTGTCTGTAACACAAACAATACTACGTAGAGCAACATATTTTTCTACCTCAATATCAATATTTTATAATTATAGTTTTAAAATTACATCAACTGTTTTTATATTTCTATTTGATTCTCCTTTTTATATAAATGCTGAGAAAATAAAGTGATTTCTAGATTACACATGAAGAAAACTACAGGTGCCTACCATGCATTAGCAAATTATAGATATAGACTCAAATTTTTAGCATAATAAACTTCAAGTTTTTCACATTTCCCACTGCCAATGTCTAGAGCAGGGTGTGACATCCTACACTGACTGAGCTCAGTCATATCTTAGATTGGGAGAGCAGCAAAGGTGTTGCCAAAGGAGACTTGATAGCTTCCTGTACATGATGCTTGCCATCTCTGTCCAAGTGAGTCCTTCTGGATCCAATGACTACACTGACTTCTTGGACACCTAGACAAAGGCTCTGCATTTTGAATGAAAATGCATAGGCCTAAACAATCCAACAGTCATATAGTGAGGTGTCTACTGCATGAGAAGAAACAAAATCACAAATAAGTGCTGAGCTGTTCTAAGGTATCATATTTTGGAATGAGTAGCTGAGCCATGAGCAAGAAAATTTAAACATAGAGTTAGGAGGTGATAGAGGATGGCCCAGAATACAGTACACAAATAAAATTCAACAATCCATTAGAAAACAGAAAATGGCAATTTAACACATTACTGCAAAAACCCCTAATCTGTGGCATAACTTTTCCTGACAAAACTCTTGGTTTTTTCCTGTCTCCCGCCTTCATTCACCATTCCCCTCCTCTTCAAAAAAAAGTCTACCTGAGAGACAGCATGGCAGCAACCAGCAAGTCATGACAAGCAGCACGTATTCAGAAGACCAGAATGACAGGCGCTCCAAGCATGAACCTACTATTACAAATTGCCATCTTCAGTGCAGTTGCTTAGTTCACAGGTATCAGCATATATAGTTAGTCATGGTGGGAATCTTTAAAAATTAACTGCTAGACTTGAAAATCTTCTGAAGATTCTCAGGCTCATTGCCTTACCCATCTTGTACATATAACGGTATGGCCTTGGCTCTGTCGTGTTTCTTAGCTCTTCTCCTTACTCTGTCTTCATTGTCTAGTTTTCAACTTCTTGTTTTCCATTTAATTATGTTATACCTTTCTATTTGTAATTACTCTTTTGAGTTCTTATACTAGACAGATTATATGATATTTACATATATGTGTCTCGTTTATTTCACTTATGAGTATATCTTCAAGTTGCAGCTACTTAAATATGAAGACTTCGAGTTTATCATTCTTTATACCTGAGTAATACTCCATTGTACAAAAATACCACTTCTTTTTCATCCATTCCTCAGATGATGGGCATCTCGATTGTTTCCAAGATTTACCAAAGACAAAAGTGATCGATGATGTAGAGTGTGACTAAGGAGAGTCACATGGAGAGAAAACATTCTCTCAGGCTTTCACAGAGAGCAACTTGGTCAAGCAATGACCATGACTCATCCACATGGCTGACACAGACAAAGGATCTACAAACTGTGGTACAGGGTCTCAGTATAAATCCTGAGGTGATTTGACTGACCTTAATCAGATACAAAAGCTACAATTCTTGTTACATATGTCTTGCTTTATCTTGGACTTAACCATCCAGCAGAAAAGTATAAAAGCGAAATATAAGAAGTAAAAGCTGTATTATTATGCTGAGCTATAAAAGATTCAAGTCAGCAACTTCTGACATTGCCAGACATACAGAAAACCCATTACCATTATGGACTATTGGACTATTTTGGAATATTTTGCTGAATTCACACACCTAAAATATTTAAATGACAAAACTAAACAAAAAGGGGCATTCAATTGAATGACTATTTTGTGTCTATAGATTCAAAATAGTTAATATAAATGTACAGCTACATTCTCTGAATTCAGTGAATAGAGGGATCTGTTCTAATAGTGTTTGTAAATAGAATATCATGTCTGTATCTTGTACAACCACTAAGAAAACAATATACAATTTATTAATTATTGAACCTGTGCTACTAATTTGGTTTGAAACTGTCTGATTGCTATTTGTTTTTCAGTAAAATTATGGAAAAAGGCTCTTGTGTTCTACATGTCTGAAAAGTCAGTACCCTGTAAATGATTCCAGCGTCTGCTACCACTTCGCACTGCCATCATGCCCCTTGGATAGTTATTATAGAGTCCTCTGAGTGCTTAAATCATTGACATTTGTGCCACAAGTCCCAGGGAAATAATTGCTCAAATGACTCTTGTCTAGCTGGAGATCCAGGGACCTCTTTTCTAATGTGAGTATTACAGTTTTTAACCTTTAAGCACAGAAGATTCAGATCTTGCTTGTTTATGAGTTGCATCCTAGGAATCATTCTTTCTTTTTCTTTTTTCTGGTGGAATTGTGGACTGAACTCAAGCCCTTGAGCTTGTCAGGGAAGCACTTATTCTACTGAGCCATCTCCCCGGCCACTGTAGGAATCATTCTTGTTATCTTGATGCAAAGTACTGTATTTAATATTCATGCTATCTTTTTCTGCACAAATGATGTTTTACTTCCAGTTGTATAATCACTTCCTGTCTCAGGAGAGTAGAAAATTTATGCATAATTTTTTCCTGGTATCTCACAGTAGACTTGGCTGAGAGCAGCCAGTAGTAACCAAGCCATATCCTCAACATTGAGCTGCCTCAAAATTCTCTCTATAAAATTCATTAGTAAAATATTCTTAATGTTTATCATCTGCTATGTCTCAGGACAAGGGAAAAAATATAGAGAAGCTTTATACTGGAGCACAACATGCCTGTCTTCTATTATGCCTGCCCATGTAGTACATGTTCCTAAGTAAATCTTACTGCCTGTTCTTTTTATGGCCTACATTTCTGAGTGTTTTCATCCCCTGGCTTGGCTGAGAATCTTTTGTCAAGTTATATTGCAGTATTCTAGGGCTTCTCTTGGCAACATCTCTAAACCATCACAAAGTATACTTGCATGCAGATCCAAACACTTCCTACTCACATGGTCAGTTACAGCATTAGTGACCCAATTGCCTTTACTAAAATTTACCATAGCCACTTTCTCACAACTGGGACAAAAGATCTGACTCACACTACATAAAGAAAGAAAAATTTATTTTTGACTTACAATTTCTGCCCATGCTTGATTAGCTTGAGAGCAAAAAATTTAAGGCTAACGGGGAAGGGGTAGAAAATATGCTCAATGCATAACGAGAAGAAGGAATTGAAAGTAGAATATTGAGACCAGAATATATACTTCTTAGTCCTGCCCATTCACTTTCTCCTTCTTAAGAGGCGTTTCTTACTGTGAATATTTAGTGGAACACATTATATATAAATCAGAATGTAAGTTTTAAAGACTAAGTATTTTTCACACACAATAAGTTATTTTTTTTCATAAAAGATTTCACCTGAAGGAATCTGGGTTAGAATTAATAATCATGATTTTCACATGAAAGGCTAGAAACAACTATGAAATCCAGAGTTGTAACATGGAATCCTAATGCCCCAGGACTCCAAATATTTAGCAGAAAACTCAATATTATGATAAAGATTTAGACTTCAAATGACACTGAATACTATTATATAGAAATACATGTTTCCTTAGCTTTAATTTCAAATTTTTCTCTATGCTTTGATATGACCAAATTTTACAATTGAGTTTGAAAAAAGTACTTCTTTCATTTCAGTTAAAACTGGGGAAATTTGTTCCATAATGTACTTCCCACGTACTATGCTCAACATCTAATTTTGTCATCCCAAATTTCCTTCCTTGGCCCTTCATGTGAACAACTCAGCTCCAGTTTGACCCTAGGAGTCAATGAGAGAAGCATCCAGTGCAGAGGAAGAGAAAAGCTCAGACTCAAGACCACAGAGCTCTCAGATCTTGAGTTGTACTCAAGCATTCTGAGGGAAAATCCACTTTTAAATTCATCACTTAAATCCAAACACTGTCTCAAGCTCATTTTCCTTAATAGCACATTTTCATTAAAATTAAATTTGTTTTTGGTAAATGTGAAAAATATGAATAATATATATTGTTGGTATAGACTGATATTTTGATATATACATATGTTGAGAGATGCTTAAGTGTGCTCAAAGATATATATATATATATATATATATATATATATATATATATATATATATATATATATATATTGAAAATTCATTATTTCTCCATGGTGAAACTTTTCTGTATTCTATTTTCTACTTATAAAAATGCACAGCCTGTTGTGTCTCCAATAGTCACTATAGTGTGCACCAATGCAGAGGTTTTGCTGTAAGTTGACACTGCAAGTGAGGGTTGACTCTTGTCCTTTCTCCACCCTGATCTAACAGATGCTACCTTTGTTTTCAATACTTTAATGAGATCAACACTTTCAGATTTAACATGCATGTGATCATTCAGCCTTTGAATTTCTGTGCCTCCCCTGTTATACTGAACAAAATAATCTCAAATGAATTAATGTCACAATGTCACAAACGATATGGTTTCATTTTCTGTACCTGGGTAGAAGCCCATCTTAGATATGAACCACCTTTTGTTTAAATATCCAGAGTTTGACACTTCTATTGCAACAGTTTTTATTTAATGTGAGTTATTAAAAAAAAAAAGCAGAGGAATGTTTCCTTTACATACTTCCTTTTATCTTCTTTTTTTCCCCAAAATAGTGGATATATTTTAATTGCACTTATTAATTATAAAATGTGATAAAAGGAAGTAGTTTTCATTAACCATTTGACACAGCTATAGTAAAATATTTTAGGTACCAGGGATTTAAATAGATTCATAATGTTCATATGTTCTATATCACATGATTTTGGAGGCTACCGTGCTGTTTTCATAACAGCGGCCCTAGGTCAGGTTACAGTGTGAGCAGGGTAGGGCTCCTTTCTCCACATCCTCACCAACATGAATTGGTTTCAGGATTCTTACAAATAGTCATTGCTGCAGGGCTAGAGTGATGTTTCTTCATGGCTTTGCGTTTCACTAATCCATGTTTAGAGACATCAGGCATTTCAGTGCACTTTGGTTATTTTCTTGTCCTCTTTCTATAAAAGAGTTTCTTTTCCTAAATTACTCACTTTTACCTTTCATTTTTGTTTTCTTTGGTGTTAGCATTTTTGTGTTACTTAGATATCTTTGGTGTTAAACTCGTAACAAATTATAGCTGGTGGACATAGTGAAACGCTTTTATTTGAAATACGATTTTCATTTAATGTGATATTATTGGTCTATGTTTACTTATGTTTTCTGTAAGTTCATGTAAATTTCAAAATTCTTTGCAAATTCTACTCTAGTAGCACTTCTACAATTTTTTTTATTATAAGAAAATATATTTTATTTCTGATTTTACTTTTTTAAAGAGAGTACAAATTAGAAGTAAAACAGAAAAATGTACAAGTGATGCAGAATTTCACTTAATAAAGTAATTTGAATTTCACAGTATTTGTTGTAATATATAATATTTTCTTCCAACCAGTTATTCATATTACCAGATAGAATGGGAAGAAGAAAGACAAAAAGAAAGAAATGTATAAGAAATTTAAAAAAGAAAATGTACAAACATTAAAAAGGGAGATGAAACAAATTAAAGCATTAACAGCTTATTTCCATAGACCAGCATAAATGCACGGTGCAGTTGTCTAAACCATCCTGCTTACATACATAAATTAATCATTTTTCCCCACTCCCCCTCCTGTCTTTCTCCTCAACTCAGTAACTCTTTCCAAGATTTCATCTATTATTTTCACAGCAGAGATTCTTATATTTCCATTTTTAAACCACTTGGAATTAAATTTTAAAAATGAGAAATACAAACATAGTTGAATTCTTCTGAAACTGAATATCAAATTTTTCCAATAGGGTAACATCAAAAGCAGAAACTGTGAAATCTCCAATTTGTGTTCTTAGCAACTTTGTCAAATCAGTTTGTTGTAGAGTAATGTCCTAATTTCCAGAAATCAAGCCAGCATAGTATATTTTGCTATCAGTTTTGAGGGAATCCCAAGGTATTTTGTGACCATGTTAATAACTACATTTGTTTATATTTGCATACATAAGTTTAATTGTTGATTATAATCATGGCGTTAGAAATCTTGCAAACAACCTTGAGAAACAGATGAAAAAGCTGTGGGAATTTTAAACAATGCAATATTGCTCAGCCATAACAAAGGATAAACTTGAGGCTTTTGTAGGTAAATAGACGCAACCAGACACCATACTCATAAGCAAAATAGTCAGAAACACATGTACAAACATTATGTTCCCCAGTTTAAAAACCTGAAAGAATAAATAAAATCTGAAAGGTACAATAGATACTGTGAAAAGGAAAGTGTCTGTTCAAAGGGAAGGAGCAAGTGGGATGAGGAAAAGGACAAAAAAGAAACAAGAAACAAGAAGGGAGAAAAGAGCGTATTTATGTGCACATAAGGGTAGTCTGGGTAGTTGCGCTGCTGATTCTGCTGGTCTACTGAAGGAAACAGTTACTTCTTATTTTTCTTCTCCTTTGTAATTTCTTATAACTTTCTATGAATAATTTTGCATGCTTATATCTTGTAATTTAAAAAAAAACTAAAAGATAACACTATGCAATGTAACAACCATTGTTGAATTCCTCTTGTTTTGTTTAGTGAAATTATCATCTCAAATGTTTTTCTTTACTGCTTTTGTTCTCTTTAGAAACAAATAAAAAATAGAAAAATAGAGGAGTAAAAAAAGGTGGAAACAGAGTGGCTCTATAGTACCATGCAAAATAATAGCATAAAATTATAGAAATAAGTAGTAAATAAAGTGATAATAATCCAGAGACAGTAAACATAGTTTGTCATGTCCAGAATTAACAATGAACACAGTTTTCAGAAAAATTATACTTTGCAACTTGAACTAAGTAGGAAAAGATGTTATGCTTATTTCACACATGAAGAGTGAAACACAGAGAGGGTAAGTAATTGCCCCAGACCACAAACCTGCTGGAGGTCGATCTGGAAGTGAGCCCCACACTGGAGGGCAAGATCTGTGACTAATAATGTGCTTCACTGGTTTGGCTTTCATCCACATAAAAATTGGACACTTGGTAGTTTTATAAAATTTTTCACATTAATGAAAATTCAACAGAGTAACTTCTATGTGTGAAATACGTGGTGAACAGCTATGCTCCAGGTAGAGGACTTTAGCTTATGCCTTTTTTGCTTGTTTTCCACGAGACATCATCTATGTAGCCCAGAGTGTTGAACTGACATCAAGCTCCACCAGTCTCCCAAGTAGCTGTGACTGAAATCATGCAAAACTAATCCTGCCCAACTTATACTTTTTCACTCAGATTAAGTTGAAACTCAGGTGTTTATAATTATGATGTCATTGCTGTCCTGCAGGTACACACTAGGAGTACAGATACTAGGCACTGGTGTTATGGTCAACAACTATGCGTAGAAAATGACCAACACTTATTACAAATTTCAACTTATGCAGTCTATTTAATGCAATGATCATAAATTGTGAGGTCAATAACACTTTGGTGCCTTGTCTCTATTATTAGAGTGAAAATCATACAGTAGTTCTTAAATATAAGACTTGAAAATAACAATGCACACCTAGTCAGCCAGTATGAATGCGTAGTTTCCATGTGGACAGATGCCTCACTGACCGTAAACTACAGGGTATTTTAGTAATCATCTAGGATAAATCTGCTGAATAGTCAGCTAAGTAAGAGTTAAAAGGTTATTGATACATACACACATTATCCCCAATTGGTATAAGAACAGTTTCTGTTTATTAGTTCTGCAAAAATATATTATGTTATTTAAAATTTTAATTATTAAAGAACTTTTTAATTTTTTCTGTATTTTAGGGAAGGGTCTATAAGGTGCTCAGGGACTCAGTGGTTCTTCTGTTTATAGTCTCCCAAGAGCTGGGATTACAGACATGAGCCACTACGCCCATTCTCAACTGCAGTCTCAGCATGTCTAGGAGCAAGGCCAGCTCGGCAGGCCCAGAGATCACACTCTTGGCCCCTGCACCTGCTTTTAGGCACTTTAATCCCCCTGAGCTATTGGACTGGCCCTAACTGGAAGAGGAACACATCCTTGGAGGAAATTGCAGAGAAATTCAGAATTTCATGCATAGTCATTTGGTTCACTCCAATCTGTTCAAAATTACTTAGATATAGAACAGGTTTTATTATTTTTTCTGCTTTACATTAGAGTATATTAAGCAAAATATTTCAATGGAAAAATGCACTTTTTCAGAGCTTTTTATCTTAATTGCTTTAGTGAATTTTTAACACTTTAAGGGTTGTTTTAGTCATTTTATCATCAATTGAGAATCTCAACATGCACAACATAAAGGAGGGGAGGTGTGTCTAGGCTCACAGTCAAAATTAACAGCAAATCTACACTACTGAGGAGGTGGGATGGCAGAAAACATGGCATAGGAAATTTTCTCAACCCATGAAAGCTAGTAAACAGTGAGTTGTTAAGCTAGAGTTAAATATTCATCATTTGAAAATAGCCATTCAGTACTCTGACATTTCAAGATGGCTCCAGTTCCAAATGTGATTTCTGGGGAACATTCAGATAGAAACACTAATATTTCACACTTAACCAATAGTCTCATATCCATCTGATGACACAAATACATTTAGTCTACCTTTAAGAGTCACCATTATATAATTCTTCTGGAATTGTTGAAAAGAAATCTGCCTAAGGTCTTCTCTGAAACTGAAGGCAAACACATAAATGTGCTTCACTGTAAAACTGAAATAGAAAGTCATTGCTACATCTATGGAAGCTTTCAGTGTTTCTGAGTAGAAAAGCCATGTGAGAATGGAGAAACAAATGCAAGAGTCAGAATACAGAACTGAGGTCAGTGTTCTGAGTCGGGCCCTCTCTGTAGATGGCAGGAAAGGAACTACTTTCAGGGCATTTATTTGGCAGGTTGATGTCACATGACACTCCTCTGCTTAACAACCTGTTTCCATGGAAACTTTGGGGTGCTTGATGTCTTTGAGCTGGAGAATCGTGTTCATGTGGTTCACTTGGGGTGCTCTTGCTCTTTCCTTTCAGGACTGGCCTGGCCCCAGCCCTGCATTTGTGCTTGATCTCCAACGTCCGCTCTTCCCCACAAGTCACAGACTTCCAATATAAAATGAACAAGGTGAAAAGTTTTATTACAAGAAGGAGAAATATGGGAACAGAAGTTAGACAAACCAAGACAAAACCCAGAGACAAAACTTTAGACACCATTTCCTCATACTTAGCACCCAGAGCTGGCTCTGGGGAGAGTTCCAACCTGCTTTGGCATCCCTGTCACTACAGCTTTGACAGAAGCACCCCGCCAGGCTTCTCTTTGTTTTAATTCCACTTAATGCCTGTGCTTTTCTGAGGCAACCTGTGTTTGATTTTACCAAATTCCTAGGATGTCTGTTATACTTTTGTCTTCATTCTGAAAGTTTCTCACATTGCCCACACAGAGATATACAGGCTCATACTCAGTGTCTCAGTTACTCTTTTTTCATTGCTGGAACAAATGCCCAACACTCAAAATGAAGGAAGGAGAGCTTTATGTGGCTCATAGTTGCTGGGGATTTCAGACAATGTTCAGGTGGCTCCAAGGCAGAGTGTCACAAGGCACAGAACAAACTTTCATGGCAGGGGTAAAGAGCAAGAGTGGAAAAGGGAGCGTAGCAGCAGCTCAAGCTGCTCGCTTCTCTTCCCTGCTCACACTGTAATGCATATCACCTCCCCCAGGTCAGGTGCAGCATCCACACCCACAGTAAGCAATCCCAAACTCCAGAAGCCACCCCAAGACTGCACGAGGCTCTGGGGGGAAACCTGGACACAAAACATAACATTCGGGAACTTTTTGAATTATCTGAGTGGGAGCTTCCATGAACCTACAACTCTTGCATTTTGCATCTTGGCGTCATTTTCTGCCACCACTTCACACTGTACCAGCCCACCTATCTTATGATTACAGAGTCCTCTGAGATTCAGAATTACTGGGCCTTGTGCCATAAATCCCATGGAAACTATTCTAACCATGGTATTCTCAAACCTATGCTCAGGTGTTCTGTCCTTTCATGAGAGATTTACAGCTTTGAGTCTTTGAGCATGTAAAGACCGTGGTCTTGCTGATTCCTGGGATGCCTTCCAAGTATCATTGGTATTGTCTTAAGGGAAACACTTATTTTCAATGCGAATTTTTCTAAAACCATTGTCTTTTTGTCCCAGTTTTGCAGGCATTACTGTTCTGAGAAATTTACATTTCACAGGAAGTTTTTTTTTTTTTGTAATTTTCTCTATAGATCTGGTTAAAATAAAACATCTCAATCCAATCCAGAGCCTTAATTTTGAGCCACATTTAATAAAACTAATTATTGTTAATCTTAATCTTGATTACATGCAATGTCTTAAAACATGACAAAAATGTAGAAAGATTTGCTACCAAGTAATAACACACACCTTCTATTCTAAGAAGCGATGGAGTACATGTACAGAAGTGCAAATTCCTGAGCCTGACTCAGTTCAGAATCTCACATCCATTATAGATCACAGTATTCTAGGGTTTCTCTTCCCAATGTCTCTAAACCATAATAAATTACTTATAAACCCTTCTAAACATGTATGAATTTCACTACCTTACATTAACCTCCATAATTCCTATGATTTAAAAAAAGCATGAATCACAATCCCTGTCACATTTCTGCAATGAGAATAACATTTTTATCTCAGTTATTTTTATCCATAATGTATTTGAGATAATTTATATGCAATTAATTCTACTATATAACTACAGCAAATAAAAGCAAATTTCTTTTCTGCAATATGTTATCAGAGTCTAAGTGCTGGGCTGTATTTTTATGTTCAACAAATATGTGTGGAGAAGTAAGATTAAAATTAGTTGCCACTTTAGATGTATTCCACTGATTACTATGATCTTATAATTATGAATAGTAAGACTAGTGACATTTTTATGTGAATCTCTATTCATAGTCAAAATGATGTGGTGATTTCATGTATAAGGCTTTAAATCAACTCTAAATAAAGCTGATTTATTTATGTAATGGACTTTTCCATGTTGACAAATACTTCACTGATTGCTTCAGCTACATATCATTGTTTGAATTATTTCCTGGATAAATCTGCTGAGTATTAAGGTGAATGAGAAGTAAAAGATTGTTGCTAAATTTCTATGATAACCCAAATGATTTAAGAACAGGTTCCACTTACTCACTCTGCAAAAATGCATAGAGCTATTAATGTATATAGATTTTGTGTTTAAAGATATTAAAAATATGACCTTGGGTGGTGCAAGAAAAAAATAATCTCAAGAGAGACACTTATTTTATAGTGAGAAAATGCTGCATGCCCTCTAAAAATATTCATTTCTTTAATTTTTTTACCTCAAACTCAATTACATTTATAAAGCAAAGTTTTGCTATAATCCTCCAATCCTCTTGTTTCTGTATCTATCCCTTAATTATCCACTTAATGTGAGAACTGATATAAAGAAGACTGATGGTAGTTTTTTAGGTGTTTTCAGTGTAATAGTTCCTGTAACTTCTACTAAAGAAATACTCATTATTTAAATATGTGTGAGAAAAAACTAATTTATTATAAATATGATAAATGAGTTTTATTACTCTTAAAATTAATATTATAAACAGAACATTGTAAAGCAAGCTTGTGATTCCAGCACTAAAGATATCAGGATGGGAGGATTATTGCAAGCTCAAGCCAAGCCTGGGCTACATAATAAGTGAGTTCAAGACCATTCTGTACTATGAAGTGAAACCCTGTATTAAAAAAAAAAAGAATAGTAAAGAAAACTGAATTAAGAACATTAAGTAAAAGATTGTTTGAATCTTACTAAAGAAAAAAAAAAGCAGTAATTGCTAGAGGAAAAATCCATTCTAGCCTAGAATGAATTGTAAATACATTATTAAAAGATCTGTATATTACTATCCTTTCATAGGATCTCCTGTTTTTCATTCAGAACATGGGAGTTTTCATTCCAACTTTGTCTAAATATTGGCCTTTCTATGCTATACATGTAATCTGTATAAAATTTTAAATAGTTGTGACAACCATATCTAAAATTCATATCTCAAAAATCCAGCTTCAACAGCCAAAAATGATATTTGGCAGCAGAAAAATGTCCAAAGAAGTTTTGCTTTTTAATTTTATATTAACTGTTACATTGAAGAAGATCTGATTATATAATGTTAATTCCTCATGTAATTCTATGAAAGATAATAGTTATCATTTTTATTTAAGAATCAAATTTCTTGAGGAATTTGAGCATATGTTCATGTATTTTCTTGTGAATTTGCTGGGTTTTATTTATATGTTACGTGTGATCGATAGACAGTGCAGAACTTCAAGCTGCCAGTCATCATCTGCCAGGAGCTCATGAGCAGGGTTCTGGTTGGGCTTGGAGGGTCCTTCATCAGAATAGAACAGAAGTACTGTGTGATGGAAACTCACCTCTTTTCAGAGCTCCTGGTAGAATAGGTTAGGACATCTTATCCCAGGAAAGTCTGAGTTGACACACTGTGTGCCAACATGTTAAAGCTCATTTTCTTAGTTTGAATTTTTCTTGATTTGCTTAATGAGCTCCAGGGACGGAGGAGATTCTCACTCTGAATCAACATAGTTAAAATTTCAAAGAAATGATGCATAGAATAAATGTTCTTTGCTTCATGTTTTCCTTACCTTATGGGACTTCAGAATTTGTTTAGATTTGTTTGAAAAGTGACCTCTGTTGTACAGAGAACAGAAACATCTTTTGTTCAAACAAATAATTATATTTCAATATAATTAACACACTGGAGCAATATGCAGTAGGATAGTAAAAATGAAATAGCCATTACAATTTCTAATATTCACTATACATATAAGGTGTGACTGAAATATGATGACAGTTTAAACTAAAAATGAATTGCAGGAGGGACAAGCAGCAAAACAATGGCCCCTCCCTTGGTGAACTTCATTTGCTGGGCAGACAGCGATGCTTCTGTTCCTGGAGGGAAGGCAGCTGTGATGCTGTTCAGTTTGAGAGCAAAAGAAACACTCTGCTGCATGTTTCCTTTCATGAACCAAATCATGAGTGATAAGAATTGTTTCTCAACCTAAGTATTACTGTAATTCTCAGCAATTCCATCTTCCTCAATGTGAATGTATTTGTAACATTATTCTGGCAATTTATTCACATAAATTCTCTTCATGAGCACTTTTTTCTTTCTTCAGCACTGGGGGTTAAACTCAGAACAGTATGCTTGCCTGGCATGCACTGTGGCACTGAGCTATCTCCTCAGCCAGTTCATTAGTACTTTTACCTGGTACGATTAAGAACATATTTTGAGAATTGCTGCTGTATTCCGTACAATGGAAAGTCAGGCTCCTAAAGTGTGTGGTTGTCTCTTCATCGATCTTTTGCAATAATTTAAAACTATGATTTATGGTTTTTCCCCAAAGCCAAAGTGACTGTAAGGACAATCTCATTGTCCACCAAAAAGCTCAAAGGAGAATCAAGGGTAAAACCAGGTACTCTCTGGTAGGGAGGCAAATGTTCACACCTACAAAGAACCAAGTGCAATGAAAAATCTAGATTGAATCAAACAACAGGGTTACTAAAAAGCGAGAAAGGAAACAGGGACACTACTGACCAGCAGCACTCCTGCTCTGCGCAAGCCATCTCAGGGTGTCTAACATCCTGAAGGGAAGCAAGGGCTTCAGTACTGCGCTCCAGGGTCCTGCTCCTTGCATACTCTCCCTGGTCCCTGAAAGAGGTGCACACCATTGGAGGAAATTGCAGAGAAAGCCAAGGAACCTTGGGTGCAACCAATGATGATGTGGTAGAAAGGGTAGAGGGAAGATCTGTAGCAGACACTGCTTCTCTCCATTGTCTCCTGATCACTGGGGGCCTCTGTATCTCTGCTCTATCTGCACTGCTAATGACTCAGGATTAGTAAGGACAGCACTCATCCCTTAGAAGAAAGCACATCAACTTGAGAGTCCCAGGAGCACAGCTCTCTGGAAAGCGTCATAGACTGAAGCCCTGGGACAGGAGGGAAAAGTGAAACACAGCAAAGCCATCCAGGCAAGGTGCCTGCAGCTGTTCACAGACACTGGGGAGGCTGAGACAGTTCCTGCTCGTCTTATGTCTGTGTAGGTTATCACCCTGAGTCATATTATCTATTGTTTTTCCTTTTTATTTACATTTTACATTCTCATAGGAAAGAAACCATGAAGTATTGAAGCTTTTGTGTCTGATTTATTTCAATAACATTTTGTATTACAAGGACATTCACTTTTTTATAAATGACAAATTTATCACTCTTTATTACAAAATAGTACTTCATTGTATATAAATATCACATTTGTATTCATTATTCATTTCTTAAATATTTTATAGATTACCAGCGATAACACTAAATCTGCTGGTAGAGGAAAATTAAACAGCCTTTTTCTGCAAGATTAAAACAATCCACAGGAAATATAACAAATTGGACATTCTATCAGTAATTAATCCTATGCAGGCTACTGAACAGGAAGAGCTATAGACAAAGACGGGTGCTCCTCCTCAGATGCCTGACAGTCTCCAGCTGCCTAGATTTCAGCTTCAGAGATGCAGGTAATGTTAAGAAGGACCTAGATGACAGAGTAGAGTGATGTTTATAAGACATAAATATTTTTATTGCAAAGGTGTTTTTAATCTCAAGATCAGCATAATGGCTGAATAGCATCAGAAAACTTGTCACTTTTTTGCCAGAGTCCAAGTGCAACATTATTGCTTCGAAATATCATAGTTAAAACAAAAATTCTGCTGTTTCTATTTTTATGAATTATTTAGACTAAGTTGTCATGCATAAACATGCTCCCCTAATTCCTATGAAAAAGAAAATATGAATGCAGAGACAGTGATGCAACAATGAGTGTGAAGAATATCCTCTTGATTTTCATAGATTTGTTTTACTAAATTAATTTAAAGTTAACTCTTAAATTATCTTTATCAGTATGGTTGTATTTCACTTGTTTTCCCCACATATAGTATCATCACATGTGTGGAAACAAAGATTGTAGGAAAGTCAATCCTTTTAGCTTTATCCCCTTACAAGGATCATAAGCCTTAGATTCCTGTGGGCCCATCCTGGGGAAGTCATGTGCTTTTCCCCTCTTCTCCTGAGGAGTAAGATAAGGCTTTCATTCCTGAGGTGCCTTCCAGATGGGCACAGGGCAGGAGCACCCCATCTCTGAAGACAGATATGAATGTGAACACCCAGGCCTTACTCTTTTCCACGGCTATAACCATTCCCTTGGACCTCATCCTGTGACCATCATTTCCCATTATTGTGCTTTGCTGTTATCAGATCTGACACTCAAACCATACAACATTCCCACATATGCTTAGGCATTATTTCCTCGCAAATCTGTAGTGAAGTGTGCGTGACTTATTACTAGATAACTGTGAATATTTTACTGATATCCAGCCGCTTGCTGTTACAATGCCCATGAATGACCCTGACATAAGCAGGGAAGAGTTTACTTTATCTTCTACAATATTTCAGGCTACAGAAGACCTCTCAGAAGTTTGAGTTGGCTTATTATTCCTACTAATTTGGTTCTTACCATTTACAATTCTAAATTTAAGTAGTTTGAGGACATTCATAACACCATACCACAGCCATATATGTTGCCAGAAATCAATATGAAGTTACAGGGTTTTTTTGTTTGTTCTTATTGAGGTGTTGTTAGTCTTTCTTATCATTTGAAAAGCTGCATCTGAAATTTGCTTTGGTAAATGAGATCTTGTTTATCAGGCAGAGCAAGAAGAGAAAAGAAAACAATTGTCCTGTGTTTTTGTTTGCTGTTTGCTCCTCTCAAATCATCAAGATACACTGCTTTAATTGTACAACTTGAAGAAAAATCAAATGGGAAAAGCCAGGGGTTTTTGAAGTCCTGTATGGTGCCATCTTCCTCAGCAACAACTGGGTGACACTTCACCATGCAGGACCCCAGGGAAGAGTGGGTCTGTCTCCTCAATCATGGCTGCTTTGATCAAAAGCAATCACTTGGAGACCTGAAAAAAAAAAATAAACATGCAAAAAACAAACAACAAACACAAAATAAACAAAGGTGAATCCTCAAAATCACCAAGTAACCTGCTAGAATGTAATTTTCTAGCAGGTTACTCAGTGAATTTAAATTTTCTTGTTTCTTCAGAAATATTTCAATGATCAATATTTCATAGCCTAACATCAAATCACAGTGCCTTTTAAAACTGATCTTAGTTCATCAGTAAATTTTCAGAAACACTGTACAATCTATATAATCTCTAATCTATGGTACAGCTATAGGTAGACATTGAAATGTAAGAAAGACCCCTTCTCCATAAATATGAATTATATATGGAGAAAGTAAAATGTTCAGATGATTATCTTCCAAAATTAAATATAAATAACCACAGGTAAAATTCTGTCTATTTCCATTTTAAAATAAAGCACATAAAACTATATTGGCTACAAAGTTTATTAAATATTAACTCATGATATTTTTATTACTTATGAAGAAAATTATATTTCTACTCTGGTAATATGGACAACTAATTTCAACACAACACTATAGAATACAACAAATACTGTGAAATTCATATTATTTTTTCAGTGAAATTTTGTATTATTTGTAATTTTTCTGTTTTAATATTACTTTGCACTCTTTAAAAACAAGAAAAGAGAAACAAACAAAAAGAAAGAAAACTGTGTATCTTCTTGGGCATCTTAATTGAGGAATTTAAAAACATTTTTTGTACAATGATTGATCTCCCATCCTTGAAAGGAAGTCACTATGAAAGCAAAGTAGTGCCAAAGGCTGCAATTTTATAAGTGGGCATCATGTACAACAGCAAAGACACAATTACGTTTCACTCATGTATTATGTTTATTTCAAAGCCTATTAGGTGGGTGGTAAGAGAACTTCAGTTTGATTGTTTTTCTCAGCTACCCTCACATCTGCTTGCTTTCTTGCTATAGTTCCAGAAGGTGGGGAAGTTGCATAACCCTAGAGTAACTCTATCCTTCGTAGGCAAAGGTAGAGCAACTGGAGGAAGAGGAGCAGTCCCTGCATACGGGCAGGGTCCAGGTATTCCAGGGTTCATGCAATGAACTTCCATGCTAGCAAGTTAATGCGACTGTGTCGGGGTCGCCTGTCCTGCAAAGAGGTGTGCCAATTCTCAGCACTGCCTTACTACATGTACAGCTGCTTGTGGTGTCTTCAGTGACTCAGTGGTTCACTCTCATATTTACCTCATGGATAAGTGATCATATGATAGGCTGTTTTATATGACAAAGTATCACACATTTCAAATTCTGCATTTAAAAAAATTTAATGACTACAAATTTTGTAATTCTTTAATGAAAATACTGAGATTAAAAATACAGATATCATATCTGTGATTATTTAATTCTTAATCCTGTAGAAAAAAAAAGACAAACCTGGAAAAATAGAACATAGTTGTTCTCTGTAATGGACTTGTGCTTTTATTTATTTATTTATTTATTTATTTATTTATTTATTTTTGGCAGAACCAGGGATTAAACTCAGGACCTTGTGTTTGTCAGGCAAGTGTTTATTCTACTGAGCAACTGCCCTTCTCCCAATGCTGATATTATTTTAATTAAAATTATTTTACTGTTAGCTTTAAAATGATGAAAATCAGAATATTGTCAGTAATTAACTTGAGAAACTTTATTTTGATAAAATGGAAAACACAGATGAAATGTACAGATTCCTACATGCACATATACTACCAAAGCTGAATTAAGATTATATAAAAATTCTAAAATACCAATTATCAGTCAATGATATTGCAAATGTAACTAAAATCCTACTGGGGCTAGGGAGACAGCTCAGTAGAATAAGTGCCTGAGTGACAAGCACGGGGTACTCATTAAAAAAAGAATGTTTGGTTCCAGAGCTGTTGCCCTAGTCCAGACCTGACAAGCATGCACCCAAACACCCGGCCCACATGCACTCACAGTTCCTTTTGGTTCTAAGTAAAAATGGCCAGTCTCAAGAATTCGCTGATTGTGAATCTACTGAAGGAGGAATGGGTGCCCTAGAATAAGATCACAGTTGTAGGTTGGCGCTGTTTGAATGCCCTGTTCCATCAGTATGTTAATGAAGGTCTTGGTAGATGAACTTGCTCTTGTTGATATCATGGAAGAGAAATTGAAGGGAGAGATGATGGATCTCCAACCCAGCACCCTTTTCCTCAGGACACCAAAGAATGTCTATGGAAAAGACTATATAATGTAACCACAAACTCCAAGCTGGTTATTATCACTGCTGAAGCTCATCAGCAAGAGGGAAAGAGACATTTTAATTTGGTGCAACTTATGTCACCATCTTCAAATTTGTTATGTTGTAAAGTACAGCCCCAACTGCCAGTTGCTTGTTGTGTTCAACCCAGTGGATATCTTGACCTAGGTGGCTTGGAAGACAAGCGGCTTTCCCAAGAACCATGTTATTGGAAGTGGTTGCAACCTGGTTTTAGCTTGGTTCTGCTATCTGATAGAAGAAAGGCTGGGTGTGCACCCAATGAGCTGCCATGGCTGGATCCTCAGGGAACAACGGAATTCCAGCATCCCATTGTGGAGTGACATGAATGGTGCTGGTGTCACCCTGAAGAATCTACATCCTGAGTTAGGAACTGATTGGGATAAAGAGTATTGGAAAGATGTTCACAAACAGGTGGTTGACAGTGCTTATGAAGTGATCAATCTAAAGGACTATACAGGGGCTGGGTAGATGGCTCAGTGGTATAAGCACTTGCCTGGCAAGTGCAAGTCTGAGTTCAATCCCCGGTTCTGCCAAAAAACAAAACAAAATAAAGGAAAAGACTATACATCATGGGCCATTGAACTGTTGGTGGCAAATTTGGCAGAAAGAATAATGAAGATTCTTAGGAGGGTGCATCCAATCTTTACCATGATTAAGGGGATCTTTGGATTCAAGAATGATGTTTCCCTTAGTGTCCCTTATGTTCTGGGACAGAATGGAATCTCTGATGCTGTGAAGGTGACTGACTTCTGAGGGAGAGGCAAGTTTGAAGAATATGCTAACAAAGCATAAAGTGAAAAGGATATGGATATAGATAAATTAAGATTTTTTTGGATAAGTTAGGAAAAACTAAAAAATTAAATCCCAGTGTTTAGACATCCATGTATGTACACTGGAATGTTAGGTATTTTCTAAAGGAAGAGTATGGTGAGCATGAAATGCAAGGTCATCCCAGTTCTGAGTAAGAAAAAAGGGAGTGAGCAGAGTGAAGAGAGGCTGTGGCCTTTGAGCTCTTGGTTATATCTTAGTTCGCAGTAAGCCAAGAGACTGTGGTCCTATTTTTCATTCATTTAAAATGAAAAATATAAAGGGAAATCAATCTTGAAACTATGATGAGCCTATGAATTAAAAATCAAATGTTGCTGTCTTGCTAAAATACTTACAAAACTATTTTCCAAGTTTACTTCTATGGGTTAAATTAAAATGCCTTTAAAACTCTCAATATTTCTCAGTTTGGTTTAAATTATAATTGATAAAGTAAATTAATTTAATATCTGAATTTAATTTTCTTTGAAAGGATCTTAGTTTAAAAAAGAAAGAGTTGAACGTATGCATTCAGGAATATGTAAATAGTTGTATGGCAGGATATTACCTTAGTCACACACACTCACTTTCATCCTGGTGGAGCCCCGGTCATCAATCTAAGTCACAGGCATGCAGATTCACAAAGTCAGAGATGAACAGTTCCCTGCTCCAGTGGTAACTCCTGGAGTACAAAAAACTAACAACTTGTAATAGAACAATAATTTACTTATGTTTATGAATATGAAGAATTTACACAAAAATTATTATTGACTTTTCCTTATAACCTGCATCACCATCATCCTTCCAAGCTGCCTTCTTCCTTTGTACTCACTGAGGAGGAAAATGAAGCCTTTTCTCTTTGGTCTCCTACATTCCTTCCTAAATGGTTTTCTGTATCAATTGTATCATATGGTGAAGGTACCTCCCACCTAAAATTGCTCAACAGAGTTCAGGTATGTAAGGCCCACACCAATGTGCCTTATTGCCCAAATGGAATTAAAATGGAAAAGAAAGAAATGAGAGTTGCTTTTGCTTTCTTTGGAGGAGCTTAAGTCCTCACATTCATCTAGGATGCTCTGTCCTAGATTCCAGCTGCTGTACTTAGTTTCAAAGTACATACTGAGGAGATTTAACTGCCCTCGATATACAGCAAACATTGATTAATATAGGTCTCACCTTAAAATCCAGCAGAAAACTGTAACCACAAAATGTGTAAAACAATGTCATAGTCATAATATTTTACATATTAGTAAAATAAAATAAAATATTATTACTATCAATTTGTGTCATTTTCAAGTTACACTTAGAACTGAGCACTGTTGTTTGGGAATCTTTTACAACTTCCATAAAGGATAATGTGTCATTGAAATATAAATTTCCTGAAAGCCAGGACAAAATTGAAATAGTTGGGATATGCAAAATGAAAACCTGAACATATTATGGTAATATGAATACACTGGTGGGAAGCATATTTGTTTAAATGTAAAATGTGTTTATTCACAATCCTTGAGAAGTTAACATTCCATCAGAAAATTCTTTATGGACAAAAAAATTATAGTAGTAACTTATGCCAACCAAAAATATACATCTGATGTATATAAAGCTTAGAAAGTGTTATAAATGTGAAGAAAGTACTTTTAAATATTTCCAGTGACACAGCTATAATTTAAGACATATAAATAATAGCATTAGCTAATTACTATATTTACATATTAAAGTGTCACATTTATTTCTATGAAATTAAAAAAGGACAACATAAAACTATAGATGTCATTGCCTAGCAGTTCCAATATTGAAAGGGGCACATTATTATTTTTTTTATGCAGCAGGAACTTTACATTACTATTTATTTCTGGACCTTCCTGTATTTTTGAGAGCATACACTGTCACTGTTGTAAAAGAAGGAACAGAAAAACAGTACTAAGAAAGAAGAGAAAAAAGTTTGCTTACTAAAATCATACTCAATCCTCAGCAAAATCCAGGAAAGCAGTTAAGGGGCTTTGTATCCCAGCTTTTGTATTGATGCATAAACTTTAGGCCAAAGAGGGTCGAATTGTCTGTCACAAAATGCAGCTAAGCATAGTGATGCACTTACTTCTGCTGCATCAAAGCACCCTGTACTAAAAGGCAAAGGAAAGTGTGATAAATCAGGGCCTTTCACAACAGAAAGAATTTTATTTACTTTAAATACCCGCATTACCCTTTTACGTTTTCTCTTCTTAAATCATTCAGGGAAAAATGTTCTGTGTAAAATCTTTCTAAGTTCCCATACTGGAAATGAGCAAAACATTAATAACCTAAAAACTTAATATATAAATTTAAAAGCAATATAGCTGCATCTATATTAGGATATAGATCCGAAATATATTTTCTTAAATACTATTTTATGTTATTATCTATCAACCTAAAATGTCTACACTCTGAAATCTTGTTTTTATATTTTGTTCAGATGGAATCAACATCATCATAATAGGAAACGTAGAATAGAAACTGATCCTGCAGCACTTCAGGCCAGCAATGCAAATCAACTGTGCTTCCTGTTGGATAATGGAATTCCGAGTGGTCCTGGAATAAACACTGCTAGGAAAGGGAACTGCTCCAAGTCTGAGCCTGACAACCCTTCCTCATGCCCGCTTCACATCGGCTGAGAATTCATGGAAAATACTGTAATATTTTCACCAGATAATGAAGTAGGTGTGGAGAAGCATTCAAAGTAAAATTAATGCAGACTTTTAAAATGTGAAACCTATAAGAATGAATTATGAATCCAGAATACGCGGAATTGCCGTTGTCATCCATTTCAGCACTAACGAAATCGTTCTCTCACTCCAGGCCATTGGAGTCATCAGAGGCCAAGAGGGGTTTACTTCCAGTCTTCCTGCTGCTGTGCTTAAGTGCTACTGGGAGGATGTCGTCCTCTGTCTTGGAACGCTCTCTCACTGGACGCATCGTATTCATTCTGGGCTCCTATCAATACTCATGCACTTCAAATACATTAGCTGATTTAATCCTCAATGACTCTACACTAGTTCCATTAATTCCATTTTAGACTTGAGGAATGAGGGCAGAAAGGTCAGTTATTTTCACAAAGTCACATAACAATAAAACAGTAGGATAAGAATTTTTCTTTCTTGGTGGTGCTGGGTATGGAACTCAAGGCCTTGTGTGTGTATGCTTGGGAAGTGCTCTGTTGCTGAGCTACATTCCAGACCTTCATCTTCCCACTCCAGGTTTAAGGACGTGTTGTCATCACTTCCACTGATGGATTTCGTTTTGGTTGGTAAGTTACAGCTGCTTTCTGTATTTGGTGTTAACACTGTGGCATTTGGGAAGCGTCTACTACTTCGAAAACCTTCGTACTGTGACTATTTCTCATACAAGATTCAAAGTCATCTTCTGGTCCTGAACTTGAAGGTCGCTGCTGCTGGAGGGGTGGTAGTGCTGCACCCCTTTCTGTCTTTCTCTGCGAGCGAGCTTTCATCGCTTTGCTGCCCTGGCTGCTCACACTGTGCAGTATATAAGGCTTATTCTTCTGGTCTTACGTTCTTTTGTAAGGCTCTTTCCGGATTTTCTTATCAAGATCTTTCTGCCTTTCAGCGATAGAATCACAATGCCTCTCTCGTAGGAAAACAATTTCTTCCTCAGTGAGAGGCCTGTGACTGCTTCCTGGGCTCTCCCCTTCATCACTTTCTACTAGATTCTCAAACTCTATAGTCAAGTGCTTACCCCCAGCACGCTCTAAAGTACTTGGATCCTCTGCAGCCTGCGCGCGGCAGCCGCCCCGCTTCCTTTGAGGAGCAGCTCGCAGCGCTGAGTCCAGCAGCAGTTCCCCGTCGCATGCCGCCAGGCCGCCGCCTCGAAGCCTCCCGCAGGCCCCGCAGCCACATGGACCGCGGGAGCTGGCCAAGCAGCCTGAGCGCTGACAGCCGGGAGCGGGCTCCGAACAAAGGCGTCCCTGCTGCGTCGGCCACCTGGCCCCCGCTGTGCGAGGAAGGGGCGCCGGGATGAGGAGCTGGGACCCCGCCAAGATAAATCAAGAAGTATATAACAAGAAACATAACTTTTGTATTTGATAAGGTCAGTCAGATCCCCTCAGGATTTACTCTGAAACCCTGTACCACAGTTTGTAGATCCCTTCTCAGTGTCAGACCTGTGTGTGTGAGGCATGGCCATTGCTTGCAACAATTTGGTCTCTGTGAAAGTCAGAGAGAAAATTTTCTCTTTATGTGACTTTCTAAGGCACACTCTACATCATCAGTCACATCATGAGTCACTTTCCTCTGTGGACCCATTATCTCCTTGATCAGAAAATTTGGGACACAACTGAGTTACATACGTTACAGCACAGGTTTCCTTATGTCCTGAGTCCTTACTGTCCTTGAAAGGCTGGGCCCAAAATGTTGGCTGTCCTTGCAGCTTTTTCTTTCCCCTTATTTTTTGTCTCCAAGCTTAAGTGGTTGTTTCTCCAGAATAGAAGCTTAACGATATTATTGCCCTGTAACACAGGCAGATGAGCTTAACCTCACTATTTTTGTGAATATCGAGTATCTTAGACATAACATGCAACAGTTATTTTCCATCAAGTATTGATAAATTAAACGTCATAGACCTACAGAATGTGAAGAAAAATAATGGAAAATAAAATACATATTAAAAATAGGAAAAAACAAGTACATATTTTTACACAGAAATTTAGAAATTAGCCATACACAGCATTGTTGTAGAACAGTCATGTAATTTTTTCTCTTATCTCTTGTTTCCATTTACTATCATTTTTTAAACAAACTATCATTTTTTACTTGAGAGACAGTATGGCAGTAATTCGTATGACATAACAAGCAGTATGTATGTGGAAGACCAGAATGACAGGCATTCCAACCATGACCTTAGTATTAAATGTTATCTTCAGTTCAGTTGCATAGATCACAGGTATCAGCATATGTGGTTAGTCATGGTGACAGTTTTACCATTTAACTGCTGGTTGCAAGAAACTGCTGAAGATTCTCACAATCATTTCCTTACCTATCTTGTGCATATGAATGTATGGCTTTGCCCCTGTATGTTTCCTAACATTTCTCCCTGCCCTCTCTTCATTGTCTACTCCTTAAGTTCTCACTTTCCTTTTAATTTTGTTATTCCTATTTTTATTTCTTCTTTTGAGTTCTTACACTATAGACACTATAAGATATTTAAACATGTGGGTCTCATTTATTTCACTGATGAGTATATATTTAAACAGTATCTATGTAAATATAAAGGCTTTTAGTTTTTCATTTCTTATAGTTTAGTAGTATTCCATTGCAAAAAATACCACATCTTTTACATTCATTTCTAAAACGACAGGCATTTTCTTTGTTTCCAAGCTTTGGCTATAACAAATTGTGCTGTTGTAAACATAGAAGCACATATATCACTAAGATATGACATTTCAGTTCCTCCAGGAAAATTCCCAGTGGGGTCATAGCTGGTTTGAATGGGATTTCCAGTTCTAATTTTTTAAGGAATATTCATACTGATTTCCATAATGGTTGCACCAGTCTACATTTACACAAGCAGTGGAGAAGGGTTCCTTTTTCCCCACAACCTCTCCATTTGTTGTTGATTGATTTCTTATGATAGTCATTCTTTCTGCAGTGAGATGGAATCTCAGTTTTGCTTTAATTTGCATTTCATGGATGGCTAGTTTCGTGGAGCATTTTTCATGCATTTATTTGCTTCCTTAATTTAGTCTTCAGAGATGTGTGTATTCATTTTCGATGCCCATTTCTGTATTACATCTTCAAATTATGGGGCCATAATGTTTTTTAATTCTTTATGAATTCTACAGAGAAGACCTTTGTCTGAGTGATTATTAGTTTAGATTTGTTCCAAATTTGCCGTTTAGAGGCTGGAGAAATGGCTGAGTGGAATAAGTGCTTCCCTGGTGAGAGCAAGGACCAAAGTTCAATCCCTGGCTCTGCAAAAATAAAAAGTAAATAAAAATAAAAAATGAAATGAAATAAAATAAAATAAATAAATAAAAAATTGTGGGTTACCTTTTCAATTTGCTGGTTATTTCTTTTGATGTGCTTAAACTTCTCAAGAAGAGGAGTTCCCAGTTGTAAATTCTTTCAAATAGTACTAGTGCTATTTGATATTTGTTCATGAATGCTTTGTCTAACCCTATGTCTTCAAGAGTTCCTCCTACTCCTATTTGAGGATATATAGTGTTTCTGTTTTAATGTTTAGATCTTTATTTAATTCATTTTGACTTTGGCTTAATGCATGGTGATAAACCTGGGTCTAGTTATAGCTTTTGGAGTGTAGAGAGCCAACTTTTTCAGCACCATTTGTTAAAGAGGCTATCTTTCTTCTAGTAAGAATGTTTGACCACTTTGTTGAAGATAAGATGGATGAGTGTGTTTGTAGTGGATTCTGCATCTTCTATTCTATTGATTCTCAGGTGTACTTTCTTGCCAATATCATGCTGATTTTATCATAATAGCTTTGTAGTATAATTTCAAGTCTGGAATTGTAATGCCTCCTGCCTTGTCCTTGTTGCCCAGAGTGGCCTTTTTTATTCTATGTCTTTTCTGGTTCAACATAAATTTTAGGAATGATTCCTCTACGTCTGTGAGGTATGTAAGTGATATTTTGATAGGCATTTCATTAAATCTGCACAAAAATTTTGTTAGTATGGCCATCCTCACAATATTGTTTCTTCTTATCCAGAAGAAGGGAATATCTTTCCATTTTCAGAAATCCTCTATGATCTTTTTTCAGAGTACTGTAATTATCACTGAATACATTTCTGACTTCTGTAGTTAGATGAATTCCACGATATATCATTTTCCATGGTGGCACTGTAAAAGGTGTTGTTTCAGCAATTTATTTCTCAGTGTGTTTGTTGTCTCTGCAGAGGAATGCTGTTGCCTTTTGGGTATTGACTTTGTACCCTGATATACTACTGAATTGACGTATAATTTCTAGTAGCATCTTGGCATAGGTTTTTAAGTCTTTCAAGTAAAATATCATGTTATCTGCAAATAATGATATTTTAACTTCTTTACATATTGTTATTCCTTTTATTTCTCTCTCTCTCTCTCATCTAATGGTACTAGTAATTATCCAGAATTATATTGAATAGGAGAGGTGGAAGAGGACATGCTTGTTTTGTAGTAGATCTGAGAGAAAATGATATCACTTTTCCCCACTTATAATTGTTAGACCTTGGGTTGTCATAGATAGCTTTTATCAAATTGAATTAGAGGTCATCTATTCCAATTTTCTGTAGGCCTTTGAACATTAATGAGTGTTAGACTTTTTCAAAAGCCTTTTCTGCATCAATTGAGATGATTATGTGTTTTTTGTATCTTGTTCTATAGATATTGTGTATTACAATTATAGATTTGCACATATTGGACATTCCTTGCATCCCTGGGATGAATCCTACCTGGTCATGGTGTATGATCTCCTTGATGATTTGCTGTATTCTATTTGCTAGGATTTTGTTGAGGACTTTTGCATTTATATTCATGAGTGAGTTTGGCCTGTAGTTCTCTTTTTTAGTTATATTGTTCCATGGTTTTTGCATCAGTATAATATTTGCATTCCAGAATGATTTTGGGAGAATTGCTTCCTTTTCAATTTCATGTAAGAGTTTGAGGAGTATAGTGATTATATCTTCTGTAAATTACTTGAAGATTCAAATGTGAATCAATCAGGACCTGAAGTGTTCTTTGTCAGTAGGTTATTCATTACATTTTGAATTTCATTAACTGTTTTTGGATTATTGAGAGTTGTTATATCTTCTTGATTCAGTTTTGGTAATTTGTACCTTTCTAAGCATCTGTCCATTTCTTCTGTGTCTTCTATTCTGTGAGAGTAAATATTCTCAAAGTAGCTACTGATAATCATCGCAACTTAAACTAGGTCTGTGGTAATTACATCCTTTTCATTACTTATTACTTCTATTTGAATTTTTTCTTTCCTCTTTTTGATGAGGTAGCTAGGGGCTTATCAATTTTATTTAATCTTTCAAAAAGCCAGCTTTATGAATCATTAAGTCTTTGAATTGTTTGCTTTGTTTTGATAGAACTAATTTCTACTCTAATTTTTATGATTTCTTTCTATCTGTGTGCTTTGGGTTTGGCTTGTTCTTCTAGATGTTAGAGGTTCAGTATTAGTGTTTATTTTTCCAGTTGTGTTTTTGTAATGTGTGAGTTCACAGTTATTAATTTCCCTTGAAGAACATCTCTCATCACATCCCATAAATTCCAATAAGTTTTTCATGAAATTTTTTTAAAATTTTAGATACTGTTTAATTTCTAGTTTAAATTAATCTCTAACCCATTTATTTCTGTGAAGGGTGTTTTTCAATTTCCATCTATTTATGAGGATTTTATGATTTGTTTTGTCAGTTACCACCAGTTTCATTGCGCTGTGGTCTGATAATATGCATGGATTAATTTCTGTTTTCTTGCACATACTTAAGCATGACCTGTGGAGTAGTGTGTCGTCTATTTTAGAGAATCACCCATGTGCAGCTAAAAACATGTATATTCAGCTGTGGTTGGGTGGAACACTCTGTATATGTCCACTAAGTACATTTGTTTCAATCTCTGGTTCAATTATGATACTTCTTAATTAATATTTTTTTCTGCTTGACCTATAGTTTTTGGGATAAAGGGATGGTAATGTCTCCTGTTAAGGTTCTGGGATTGACTATTATATTTTTTATGTCTATTAAAATTTGTCTTATAGAGTTGTGAGCTCCTGTGTTTGGTGCACACATATTTATCAGTGTTACCTCTTCCTCTTGAATTTTTCACCTAATCAGTATATAGTGGCCTTCTTTATTTCACTTGATCATTATTGGTTTGAAGTTGAGACGGTCTGAGAACAGGATTGCTACCCCTGATTTTTTTCTGAGGTGCTTGAGTGTATTGTATTATTTTCCATCCTTTGACTTTTTAGGCTAGCTAAATGTGTTTGTTGTGTTCAACATTTTGTGGGATTTAATTTCCTGATCAACTGTTACAGTCTATTTCTCTCAATTGGTAAGCTGAGTCCATTTACACTGATCGTTATAATTTAGATGTATTGACTTATGAGTGACATGTTATTTACCTGCTATAGTTTACTTCTTTTGTCCTGTGTTTAATTGTTTGCCCTATTTACTGGGTTCCTTCTGTTCCCTTTCATGAATTTCTAATCATTTTGGTTCATCTCTAGAACTTCTGTTAGTAGTCTGTGTAGGGTTGGTTTTGTCATCATGTAATTCTTTAGTTGTTATCTGTCATGAAAGTATTTCACTTCTCCATCAAACTTGAAAGAGAGTTTTGAAGGGTATAGCTGTCTGGACTGGAATTTTTTTTCAGAGAGGGATTTCTTAGAGGGATTGAAGTTCTCTGCGCTATGCTCTTCTCCACTTCGTGGTTTGTGAAGAGAAGTCTGCCATTATTCTAATAGGTTTTCCTTTAAAGGTCATGTGTATCTTTTCTCTAGAGATTTTTAGTATATTGTTCTTTTGCTGTATTTCTAGGATCTTAACTATTATGTGTCTCAGTGTGTTTTTAGTTGCATTGATGTCATTTGTAGTTCTGTACGCTTTGGTTGCTTGAATGTCAGATTGCTTCCCCATATTTGGGGAGTTTTCTTCTATTACTCCTGCCTATATTCTTTTTATATCATTTGTATTAAGTCCTTTTTTCTCATTGATGCCTAGCTGTCTCACATTCAACTTTGCATCATCTTGCATATATTTATTTTTTTAGATTGTTTTAATTAAAAAATTGAAAATTTAAAAAGATTTTAAATTTTAAAATCCTTTAAAATCTTTTTAAAATAGCACTGAATTCTCAAACATTTTTAGATATCCTCCAACAGGAAAGGTAATTTTGAACTACTTCACTGTCTTGCAATTTGTCCCCAAAACTGGAACATGATTAAAATCACATTAGTTTTTAGAGTAAGAAAAAGTATGATCACAAATTTATGAGAACTTTAAAAATTTCATAGATAATTTTAATTATCGAAAGATATCTGGTACTCTTTTTTAAAAAGGAAAGAAAAGAAATCATAATTGTTAAAGAGCATAGGAGAGGGATTCATAACTAATTCATGCTGATTTGTTGTTTGAGTGCATGAAAAATTCTTCAAAATTTGTGTTCATTTGTCCTCTACTTAAAAAAAGGGAGGGGTGCACAATATTGTCTTGTAGGGCCACCTCGTCCCTTTGGGGCTTTCAGGAGTAACCACAAATGTAAGCCTCCTTTCCAAACAAGTGACAAAGTCCAACTGTTCACAGGCTGGGGGAGCTGGGTGGCTTTGCACACCCAACCCATCAGACACCATTAGAGGTGGCTTGCCCAAGAGTGCTGATAAAGCAACCTGGGAGACAGCTTCACATAGTTTTCACAAAACAGCTTCAACGTCACAACTGACACACGTGTGTGATCTTCAGGTACCTGCAGTGAGTAGACTTGCAGGGGTTAGCACCACAATCCACCAGAATTGTGAGCAAGGCTTTGTTGGACAGCATGTAGAATTGATTCACTAAGTCTACATCACAGTGACTAGAATTTTCTACATCAAGGTACTAAAAGGTACTAAAAAACTAAAGTTTTTTTTCTTAAACCCTCATAATTCTTCAGTATTCATTTTAAAGCTCAATACAGTTATGACAGTGTGACAATTTCATGTGGAATGAAACCAACTTGTATTCTGATAATTATCATACTTCAAAGACCCAGAGTAAAAATATCAAGAAAAAACTCAACCTTATCCACACATCTTCAGATACTAAGGGGGCACAGAAATGGTACTTTTCTGATAGAACTTAGCACAAATTTTTCTAGGAGGTTCCCTTGTGCAAGACAAAGAACACTGCCATTTGAGGAGAAATCAGAGTTTCTTAAAACCATTTTTCTACCCTAATAGCAGTTGTGCTGAAAGGAAGCAGCACTATTTACATGCTGCACCACTCTCTCATTAAGGTACAGCTAAGATCTTCCAGCCAGGAATCAATATACTCAACGTAAAGTATGAATATTGTACATTGTTGAGCCTTGTAGAAGAAAAAGTAAAGCTAGCCAGGAGGTGGGGTGGGGTAAGCAACATCCCTAGTGGGGGTCCTACCACATCCCCTCCCCACGGACCAAACATTCTCAGTGCATGACATAAAACTTCAGATTTTAAGTTCCCATTGTCATAGCCAGCTTCTAACAAAGAGGCAAAAGTTCACAATGGGTGCATGCCAAAAGACCAGACTAAATTTTATGTATTCTAAAAGGACATCTTGCAATGAAGAAAATGTGACACTCTGATTCAAAAGAAGCTTCATTACTGATCTACACACAGATTGCACTGCCACTCACTTACTGGAATGTATTACACTATTAGTGCCTAGATGATAATATAAAGACATAAGTGACCTTCACCCAGTCCAGGTAATTTTTAAATATCACAATCTATATGAAAGTGATGGAAACTAAAATACTAGTCAACTTCACAGGATCTACTAAAGTTTCAGTTTCGTTAAAAATTGTTGTATACATTTTCACAAAGAAAAGTCCACTGAAATAAGTAAAAACAAGTCTTACACTACAGGATGCAATGACAACTCTCATGGCATCTGAAATGACTGTGAAGAGGGAGGCAATGAGATCCACCTTCCTTCTGGAGGGTGTGGGACAGTGAGTATCCTTAGCCAGTTAAAGACATTTGGTGTCAGTATATTAAAAGATTAAGATGCTTTAAAACTAAACTTTTATAAGAATATCAGAGATTTAGGGACTCATCTTCAAAAATAACCAAATGTCTATGGCTTCCACTGTCTGCCCTACTGCTGAGGTAGATGACGAATATTCATCAAAATAAAATAATCTTTTGCAAATTCCCTAAGCCAAGCCTTGCATAATCCATTGGTTTCTTCATCCTTTGTCCACTCTAGTTTAATAGTTCTTGTCCTTTTCACTATGATCTGGCCAAGCAGCAACGCAAGTACTCGGTCACCCAGGGGTTGTCTGCCGAGGCCCCTGCGGGGGCCTTGATCTTTCTGTTCTTCTCCACGTTCACTGAGTGGGCTCCCTGCCACTGTGCAGCCAGCCTCCGTTTCTCCACCTGTCTTCAACTCTTGGCTCGTAATGCTGACTCGTGAATCTCGTGCACAGAGGCAGACGCACAGACATTGTGGGTCTTCTGGCTCCCGGTGTCTGTCTTTCTCCCCAGCCATAAAGCACAAATGAAGGCTTGTTTTCTTTTATTTTACTGGATGACCTTTGCGGACTTTTGACTGCTTTTCTGTTTCCTGCAGCAAATAAGGCACTCTGCTGCTGTCGAGGTTTCACACTGGTGGGTAGCCTGTCAGTCTCTTCTTTTTGGTGTGTCGTTCCGGTTTTTCTTCTACATCTTCCACTGGGAGCACAGCGTCCTGCTGGTCCCGGGTCTCTACTGGCCAGGCAGGTGCGCACAGGAGAGAGGGCTCTGGCGCCGGAGAACCCTAGCCGTTCAAGGTGCGGGCGGAATCCAGGAGTCCCCCAGCCAGGGCCCGTGGGCCTGCTCCAGCCGTTGGTGCCCCGGGCAGTAGCGCAGCGGCTCACGGTAGCAGGATGTGTACTGGTCCCAGCATGGCTACCGGGAGCGTTCACGTACTCGCTCTTCACCCCGCTGCCCCTGGACATGCTGCCGCGCCCCCCTTGCTATGATGCTCCAACGGAGCTCATGGCACAGAGACCCCTCCGCCTGCCCCAGCCCGCCGCCTTAAATTATTTTAATGGGTACAACATTTATATTTTCGGAAAATGCTAACATTTAAAGCCAATATTGGGTATTATCACGTTTATTTCTTCATCCTATGGGGATGAAGAATCCCATGTTCTCATAGCAATTTCAGAGGAGCAGGCAGCTTACAAAATCAGAGTTCTTATCAGCAAGGCTGGAGAGATAGCAGCTTAAATGCCTACCCAGCAAGCACAAGTTCCTAAATTTGATCCTTGGCATATGCCTAGGTGGACAATGAAACATAGAGGAATTCCATTTTCCATAAATATAAGAAACCATGTGATCAGCTTGTGTATTATGTATTTATGTGTGAATCATTTCTAATGTTCTGATGATCATGCTCAAGAATTAATAAAATATCCCAAGAAGATATTGACCATGCACTTAAGCCTTGCATGGAAGTATGCTGCTGTAAAATATTACCGTGTCACCTATATTCATTTCAAAGTTACTCATAATACTACTCTTTAGAAAAGTGCCTGTCCTCTTGAGCAGGTAAATATGTCTTCAAGGCCAAATTTCAGACCTTACTGTGTATAATGACTGCTTTTCCATTCTTAATAGGAAGTCACTTTCAAATAGTAGAGAAGTGGAAATCTCTTCAGTTGTATAAGAGAGGGCATCATGTACAAACAGTGAAGAGTTTTGTTTCACTTAAGAACTTCATAAGTTTACTGAGAGAACAGTAGTTTAATTCTGATTGCTTTCCTCACCACCTTCATGCATCTGGCCATGTTCCTTCCATAGGTTCCAGAATGTGGGAAGTTGACCCTTGGGTGTAAAGGCAGAGAACTTGGGTGGATAGGAGCAGCCCTGGAGAGTGGGTGAGGTTCAGCTGCTCCTGGCTGTCTGCAGGGATGCTGGCATGCTAGGAAACTTTCAGGACTGACTGTGTGGGGTAGCCTGTACCTCAGAGGATGTTCCCTGACACCCAGCACTGGGGTGTTCATCTCTGTGTGTGGCGTCTTCAGTGACTCAGTGGTTCACTGTCAGCTTCATTTCACGCCCAAGTGATCATTTTATAGGCCACTTTACACTATGTCATGTTATGCATTTGTTTTCTGAGTCAGCATTATTATATAGTCTAGACTTGCCTGAAACTCATCCTCCTGTCTTAATCTCACTAGTGCTGTGGCTACAGGTGTGTGGCACCACACTCACAAAAGTTACACATTTGAAATAGTTGTTTAAATAATTTTAAGGATTACAACATTTTATTTAATGCAAATACTAACATTTAAAGTCCATATTGGGTATTATGGTTATTTATTTCTTCATCCTGTGGGTAAAACCTAGAAGAAAATAAACCCCAATCGTCCCTATATGTAGTAAATTAATGCTGTTGTTTTTCTATAATTGACAGTATTTTTATTTTTAATTTCCAAAGTAATAAAACTATGTAATAAAAAAGAAAAACATTCTACTGGTTTAGACCACTTTCCTGAATGGCAAGGAGAAATGAGAAGACTCTAGACCAGCAAAAACCCACCGGCCGATTATCCGAGCCATCCTGCTTGAATACACAGAGCATCTGGTGTTTAATTTTTGTTTATTTTCTTGGCTTTTTTGTATTTTTTCCTTTTTCTCTCATCTTAAATTCTTATAACATTTTTTTTTCTTTTCCAAGTGCATATGAACAACTCTGGTCATCTGAACAACTAAGCTGAGGACAATGCTGTGCAATACAACAGCCCTGTCACATTCATAGCGCTTTTTAATTAAATTCTGCATAACTTCTTATAATTTACCTCTTAAATTAGTATTCTGTATTCTCTGTAAAAAATAAAATTAAAATTAGAAAAGACTCAGGCTGAGAGGGGCCGTGATAAATAAAACACCGGCAATATCTGTAGCGTTCACTGTCACTTTCATGTCACAGTAAATAGATTGAGGTGTGGTCTTTCATGAGATTGCTGTCAATCAATGGTTCAACATTTTTGTTTTCTGAATTGAAAGCTTAGTGGTTAGACTGGTGTTTTTCTGCCTTCATTAGAAACACAATTATTGCCAGTCTTACAGAAAACCCACTATTATTATGGACTACTGGACTATATTGGAATATTTTGCTAAATTCATGCACCTACAGTATTTAAATGACAACGGAATATCCATCTCTGACAAAACTAAACAAAAAAAAAGGATATGAATGAATAACCATTCTGTATCTCTATATTCAAAATAGGTAGGATGGATATACAGCTACTTTCTCTTAATTCAATGCATAGAAAGATTTGTTCTAATAGTGTTTGCATGTCTGCATCTTGTACAATGAATAACAACTAAGAAAACAATGTAAAATGTATTAATTATTGAAGCTATCTTAATAATCGGTTTTAAAGCTGTCTCATTGCTATTTGTTTCTTAATAAAATTATTTAAAAAGAACACAATTCTTGGTTCTCACAACACCACTGTCTCATAATGCTGCTCTCATGGATACACAGTACTTCAGAGATGGAACATCAACTGCAGAATCACATTTTCCTATGTTGATCAAAATATTTTCATGCAAGAAATCTTTCATTTTATTTCTGTACACACTGAGGTCATCTCTCACCTGTGGCCATGACTGAACTTTTCAGCGCTCCTCATGAGTGCGGTTTACCCCAAATCTGAGCAGAGCCCTCTGGTGTCCTACTCACTAGCGGGGTGCAGGCTGCGCAGGTGGAATGCTGGGTGCTGAACTCTTCCTCCAGGCAGCAGCAGTGAATGAGCTTCTTCAAGCCTGGGATGTCCGCCTCTGTTTCAAGCTCTCTCCATGCCCTGTGCACCACCTGACTCAAGTCATTTTCTCCATAGCTACAGGTGCGGATGACACCTGTCTGTCCACCTACTCTGAGGTAAAGGACTTGGCCAAGGTTGCACAGCACCTAGAACCAGAGCTGAGCTTCAAGTCTCTGCTCCAAAACATAAGTAGGAACCCCATCTTCTGTCAAGTCACAGCCCTTTTAGACTACAGGTACCCGCAGCTTACAAGAAATCTCATAATTCTGTTTTTGAAATTATTCTAGGTTGGCTTTGTGAAGAGTTCTGAAAATTCTTTCTTTAGTCCATACATATAGTGATTGATAATAATCTAGTGTATTTCCTTATGACTGCTCCCATATGAATTCAATGTGATCCTAACATACCTTTTTGTTAATTGTAGTTATTTTCCATTACTTATGACCACATTTTAAAAAACCTTTCTGTTTCTTTCTTTTTTCCTATTTATTTATTTATTTATTTATTTATTTATTTATTTATTTATTTTTGATAGTACCAGAGATTGAACTCAGGACCTTGTGCTTGCTAGGCAAGCACTTATTCCACTGAGCCATATCCCCAGCCCACCAAAATTTTCAATAGTGATGACACTTTGTTTTTGTTAAATAATGAAAAGAAACATTGACAAATTGACTCTGGAAAATTTGGTAATGCTAAAAGGACAAGATTTTTTTATTATTTGAAGAAAAGACATCTTAATCACAATACACAAGATGCTTTTAAAGACCTATATCCTAAACAAGCTTTACAAATGATTACTGCTTAAAAACCACCTCAGAAATAGAAGGAATGTACATGACTTTGCAACTGTTGTCAGGAGCACTAGGACACTTCAGCATCTCAAGAAGTGATTCAATCCTTTGTAAATCAGTGAGTAGGCAGCGGAACATGTTATAATAAGTGAATAAAAGAGATTTTTCATCAGGTGGCTCTATAGAATGAATTGCTGACCACATGGCATATTCCACATTGCCTGAAGATTCAGGATCAATCTAAACATCAAAAGAGTTCATTTATTAGTGGTATTATTATTTCATATCTTAGTTTTGCAATTTGTTCAATTGAAATTTGGGAAGTAATGGAAATTCCAATCTGTAACAAAACATAATATTTTATGTATCTACCCAGGGTATCAGAAATCTAGTTGTCATTTAAATGCTACAAGCAGAACACAGGTACTGTTCTTTTTTAATATTTAGTTGTTCATATGTAAGCTAGTTTCCTGTAGTAGACAGGTGAGGATCAAGAAGGTTGCTCCTTGAGTACAGACATGGCTCTGACCAATAACAATCAAGAAGTTCACTTCCATTCTTGCACTTAAGGAACATTTACATTTCTTGAAAATTGTCTCTGACGCTCCATTTCTATTCATATTCTCTGATACTTCAGCATTTAAATGTTGTTGCCTTTAACTGATTTTATTGTGCATATGGATCTGCTACAAAATTCCAGAGATTGTGAGCACTGCTCTTTGTTCTTTAAGGTGCAAACACTCATATTAAGATGGACAAAATGTCAGAAATTCTCATTCCTTCAAGAGAAAGCATCTTCCAAATTCATACAAGAAGTAAGTGCTTTCTTTTAAGCTCACTGGGGTTGGACGTCTTTTTTTTTTCACTAATGAGGATTGAACTCAGCACCCTGTGCTTGCCAAGCAAATGCTTATTCTACTGAGCTATCTCCCCAGCCCTCAGGTGTGGGACTTCTTGGAAAAAAAATATGTATTAGGCAGCTTCTGGCAGCAACCAGTCATGGTGCAGGCTGTGTTGCAGGGTGGCGAGGCAGTGTGCTCAGAAAGCCCAGTAGTCTAGAGAAAGAGAAGTCAGAAGGTCACCTGAGCCCACCTTTGGCCTCTATGAGTTGAGAGACCCTCATATCACAAAGCCCCAGGAATGCTGTGCTGCCTCTGAAGAGGTCTGCTTATTTCCAGAGCTACACAGTTCAAATGTGGGAGAACTGTAGACCCTGCTCTACTGAACTACTTAGTAAGAATATTTTTATTGAAGTGGGAATCATGTGTTATATTTTAATCTATTTTTATGATTTTATTCATTTTTATGACTTGAGACCTGAGACAATATTGCCTATAGAATGTATCAAATTATGCAGTGTAACACATAAGCAGTGTTAAAAAACAATGATGCTTATTTCTTATATTCCTTTGCTAACCTGGCCTTTTTTGGAGGATTTTAGATATCATTTATATGAAAATATAAAAAGGACTCATACATTTAAGAAGAAAAATAGGAATTGAATTTTATTTTTAAATTTAAAACCATGTATCTTTCCTTATATAATACACTTTAATGAAAATTTCAGAACACTGCCTGTAATCTCACTAATGATGGAATTTGCTTTCAATAAGTTCAATTAATATGTGTCCAGTAATTTCTGAAGATGTAATATAATAACACAAATTTTCATTTAGAAAAAAAAAGGAACTGTTAGTTTAGAAGAAATTTCTATAGCTAATGAAACCACTTTTCACAGACAATAGGAACGTTCTATAAAACTAATTTCTGCTCATTTGTGATGGCCTAATATCTAGTTCTTCTGGAGGGTGTAGAGACACAGCACCCTATATGATCTTGATTTTTTCCATTTTACCTTTCTATTCTGATACTTTCTTTTCTCTCTTTGAGACAGGGTCTCCCTATGTAATCCAGGCTGGAACTGAGCTCACTTTATAACTCAGACTGCTCTTGAACTCACAATTCTCCTACTCAGCTTCCAAGTGCTGAGATCACAGCCATGTGCCATCATGCCCAGCTCTCCACTCTGATATTCTGTGTGAGGAGAAAAGATAAGGATGGCCAAAATTCCTGTGGTTTCCCTGATATCTTTGAAGAAAATGTTTCTTTTTGTAGTGTTTGCTCTGATTTTTTGCTACTGAAAAATGCTCAGGAACATTTTCTTATGTTATATCTAATGACTCACAGATACAACTCTAATTTCTTCCCCAAGCTCAACAAAGTGTACACATTAAGCAGAGTTGTATCTTATGCCATGTCCCCTTCATGGGTTCAGAAGGTTCTCCTCAGGAATTCTGAGACAGTGGGGGAAAGATGACCCAGTCAGGAGAGCGAACCCTAACACTCTACATTAGACTCTACAGTGGTTATCAGAAGCTCTGACATTGTTTAATAGCAGGCTAAAGGTGGAACACTGGTTTAAGTGTTGTTCAGGCAAAGGGAGGGTTTTCAAAACATTTCAAATCATATGGGGCTGGAGAGATGGCTCAGTGGAATAAGTGCTTCCCTGGCAAGTAAGTGCAAGTGCCTGAGTTCAATCCCCGGTTCCA
>PVKA01010654.1:0-20173 GCA_004027165.1 Ctenomys sociabilis
TCTCTGTCCTCTCCTTCCTCTTCCTCCTTCCTTTTCTGGCCTGCCTTTCCCTTCCCTCCCCTGCCCTACCTTTCATTTCTCTCCCCTCCCTTCTTTTCTTCCCCTTCTCTCCCCTCCCCCCCCCCTTCCTCTTCTTCCCTTCTCCTCCTTCTCTTCCCCCTCTCCTCGCCCCATCCCTTCCCCATCCTTATTCTCCTCCATCTCCCCTCCCCCTTCCCTTCTCTTCCCTCCCCTTTCCTTCTCCTCCCTCTCCTCTGTGCTGTTCCTTCTAGTGACAGCCCTTCCCGCCAGCCTCAGCTATGCACAGAGTTCCACCAGCAGCCCTGACTCTAAATTTGGCCTTGTGCTCTGGAAGGGGCCCCTGGCATCTTGCCTTGCCCCAACGGAAAGACGCCGCTCCTGAAAGCGGAACCAAGGAGGAGGCTGCAAAAATAAAAATCTAGAACAAACAGAACACCTGGCTGCCGCGGGGAGCGGGACTTGAGGCCTGCACCGCCTCGCGCCTCTCTGCCCCCCAAGGCACAGAAAGGCAGCGGCCTGCTCGGGTCTGCCTTGTGCCATCACTCACCAGCCTGGTTCCATTGGGGTCTGCAGAGAGCATGAGGGAGTGTCACCAGAATTCCCTGGTGTCTGGGTTTGAGTCAAGGACACACCATGGCCTCCCCTCCCTCTGACCACTGAGAGAAGCGTCTCTCTACCAAGTAACTGGGAGCAGAATCCAGAAGCCCTCCTGCTCCTCCCTCCTCGACTGTCCCATGCCACGGTTCCCCAAAGGTCAGCAGTGCAGGAACTGTGCTCACACCATGCTCCACCACCTGCAGAGCCGCAGGAAGAACACGCCCTGGGTGTAGATGTAATAAAAACACAGTAAATTTATTCCAGTAAAAAAAAAAAAAAAAAAAACCATTGCCGTCAGCCTGCCTCAACCCTCCCCCCACTCAAGCACACCCATCCCGAGCACCGCAGGGCTCCCGCAGCAGCCCCGGAAGGCCGCCTCCTCCGGGCGTGTCTTCAGCTGTGCCTTCAAGGCTATCATAGTGTCCTGAGTCCACTACACTCGTTGCCCTTGTGTGGTCATTTTGACCTTAGGGACAAGCCAGAAGCCACACGCGCAGTGCCAGCCCAGGGGACTGAGGTAGAAGGAGGCACGGCAGCACGCGATCCCGAGCCTCTCCTCCAGTGGAGGGCACGTGGCCGGAGCACGCATCGGCCTTGGAATCACGCCTTCTAAAGACCCTCCGCAGAGCGCTCCGGGACAGCTTCCCAAAGCGGCCAGAACAACGCGGTAAGCGCGCTTGAAATCGGGTGAGTATTTTGAGGAGGTGTCCAGCAGTGTATTACTTACTATTTAAATACACACCGTGTTTTTGTTTTTGTTTTTATCATCCCATATATGCCACCCACTACCTTTTGAAATTCAGTTCTCCAGTACACTTTTGTTGATATTTATATCTTGGGCACGTAGAAGAGTTGGTGATAAGAAATGAAATAGAGAAAAAAAGAGAGAGCCCATGCTCAGATTTATATCTAATGGGATCTGAGAACCTAAAGCATCCTTGGAGGTGCCCGAGGGCCCACAGGCTGGTAGGTGGAGCCATGGATTCCCGATGGGTATTGATGACCCCTCTGAAATCCTCCACCAAGTATTCCTCTGTCGCTTCTTGTATTGTCTGACTGTCAAGCCCCGCTGTGACCGGTGTCTGCTAGTGGCACTTGATAATCACCCAAGGAGAAACGTACAGTTCCAGGACAGCCTTCAGAAGCCCTGAAAGGGAAGCAAGGGTGTGCTAGAAGGAGATGTCACCAGCCTGCAAAGCCTGGCCTCACAAGGGCTGCAGGGGACAGACAGGCCTGCCCTCCGTAGACTGCGCAAGTGCAATTGGAACAAGAGGGACAAGGAGTGTACCCAAGGCAGTAGACAGACACCCAGGACCAAGAAGACTAGCATAGAACTTCTGATGTCCTGGTGAGCTTAGGGCTGCATGTATTTATTCCTCTGTCTCCGATGTAGAAACTGAGAGCTGTATGCAAGTATTGATGGAAACAGGGCTCTTCACACCACAAGTCCCAACTCGGGCCTCTCAGCCCCTTGGTCCCCTGTAGCCCAGGACCCACAGGAGGACCTGAACATCCAGAGCACGGGATGCCTCGCTAGGGCAGGGCCGTCCCAATACCTGACCTGAACAGTGATACTGGACAGCAGCCCTGTGGCCCTCTGTGCTGAGCAGGACCCAGGCTTCTACCCTTCCAGCATGGTCTCCAGCCTGGCAGGCTATGCCGCTCTCGGACCTGATCTCCCAGGCCACCCAAGAGCTCACGTTCTTTCTGCCACTCTGGGTAAAAGTAGGCCCAGTACTTTCCAACCCTCTCTCCAGCATGGCGACAGTCATTCTCCTCTCCCTCTCCCCCTCTCCCCTCTCTTCTCCTCCCCTCCAATTTTTCTCGTATGCCTAAGAACATAGACTTTCAGTCTCAGCATGGTCAAAAAAAGACACCTCTACCATTTTCTTCTCATCATTTTGAATTGCTACTGTTTCACTTACAAAGGCAAAACGAAATAAAATGAGGTAAAAAAGAAATCAAGTCTTAGCGAAGTAAGATGATTAAGTTTAGATTTGAAACCTTTGGTTCCATGCTTCGTACTTTCCCTTAGTGTAAGTAACCAGACCTTTCCTTACGCTGGCCAGTCATTTATTTCCCCTTGCTCTTTGCTTATGGAGGTGCAGGCCAGTCGGGAGGGTTAGCTTTGGTGGGCCCTGGTGGTGTTACCTTTCATACTGTCTTTGCTGTCATTCATTTATATTCAAAATGAGCAAACGGAACCCTCCCGCACAGGTGGGATGAGGTTTAATTGTTGCCGTCTCCTAAAGTTGGCCAATCGCAGCAGGCAAGTCAGAAAGCATGTGACAGTGATGATTATTTCCCTCTCACCCAGGGGCTTATGTCACCTTAACAAGTACAGTGAGCCCCAAGGTCTTCTGAAAGCTGATAAAGTCATTTCTTAGCTGCTTTTCTTAACCTTTTTGAAATCAATTATCTTCCACTCCTTTCCTCTTCTGGACCCAGGCTAATCTGTCTGCTCCCTCTGAGCCGTAACAAATGGAGGTGACCACCCCACTGGGAGTGGCCTCTACCTCTCTTCTTCCCTGTAGCCTTGGTTCTCTACCTGCATCTCCTCTTTTTTTTTTAAAAAAAAAAAACTTGCCACCTTGCCATGTGTTTCCATTACTTAAGACACATTTGATTCCGAGCCCTGGGCTTCCAGCTCCTGGACCAAAGCAGACCCCTGAATCCGCTGCCTGACCTTGAAGCTGGGGCCACAGCGTGGCTCGCATGCTCTTTGCTTCTCTGGGTTTCCTCATACAAGTGTCTCACACACACTTGGAATTCAGGAAAATGCCCCTGAATATCCCTTATCCTGTGGCAGCTGGGTCCCAAACAGGAGCGTCTCGGGCCATGAGCCCCATACCACTTCCTCCCTCAAACACCAGACACAGATCAGGGACTGACAGCAGCTCGAAGATGTTCTTCGAGGGCTGTCCCTGAGGGCCCTGCCATCCTGGGGCCGTGCGGGCAGAGGGCCACAGTGACCGGCTCCCTGTGCCCTCCACCTCAGGACCTAGACAGATGAGGGCAGCCCGACCCAGCAGCACTGAGGGAAAGAAGTGTGCCCAGAGGGGGCGGTGGGCCTGGCCTTCGCTGACTGTTATCACTTGGACAACAAATGGCCCTGACCCCTACCACCCTCTGCTGGGATCCTCCACCAGCCCAACACTGCTCCCGTGCCCCTGCCCCAGATGGAAGAAGGGAGGGTGAGGGGTTAGGTGGGTCTGAGTCCAGGACATGGACAGACAGAACTGCTATCCTTATTCCCAGCCTCTGCTGCTAGCTTTCCATCCCCAAAAACTGTCACTGAAAACTGTCACAGCTAATGCCCAGTGTCATGCATGGAGGAGGATGCAGGAGGGGACCACTAAGGATGTGGGGGAAGGATTGGGAGTGAGGAAGGGAGTAGGTGGGAAGGGAAGTGAAAGAGGGAGGGGTGGGAAGGGGAGAAATGGGGGAGCTTTAGGGCCTAAACCTTTAAAGATAAACTTTTTCCTCCAAATGGAAGAGACCAGCAGGGGAGGCAGCCGCAGAAAGGCACGCAGAGGAGTAAACACAAGCAGTTTTTTTAGGACATGGTGGACGCTGGTGGTCTGCGCCTTCCTCCTGGAGGCCGGCATCCATCCGGGGGACAAACTGGGTCATCCCAGCCTGGCCCTGTGGTGGCGGCTGGGTTGATCATCCATGGCGGGCAACCCCTCCATCCATCCATGTGCGAACCGCACTTTGATCTCTGGCCAGAGAAGGGCAGGTTCTCAAAGCCCCCATTCATGAACCCTACAACCAAGGGGCAGCAAACAGAAACAAAATTGTTTCTCCATTGGTCTAGAAGGTGGGTTCCTGTTTATTAACCAAAGACCGCACAAAGAATGCATGGTTCCGAATGTTCCTCCTGAGGGCCACAGGAGCTAGAGGCTGGGTGCAAAATAAATAAATAAATATCCATCTGATGATTCCTCTGCACAGAAAGCTACCACTGCAGCCCCCAGGTCGGCACAGGGAAGCAAATGCTCCCCAGACCGGGGGCCTGTGTGCAGCAGGGCTGGCTTTCAGGCCGTCCGGACCGGAGGTCCGTTGCCCCTCTTCCTGCCAGACACCTACTTCCTTCCTTCTGGTTTTGTCATGGTGGGAAATACCCAAGGGCTTTTTGCTTTAAAAAAAAAAAAAAAAAAAAAAAAAAAGGTCATTGGCAATTAGTTCCCTGTGGAAATTGGAGGCCGGTGGAAAGGACTTCCCGGGAGGAAGTTCAGAGAAACTGCCCACCAGGCCAGGCTGCCCTGGCCCACAATCCCACCCTCCTCAGAGACCACAGGGCTGCACTTCCCACCTACAGCGGGGACCGTGGAGAAGGAATTAAGGAGCAAAGAGGAGATAAGATGGAAGCCCAGCTCTCTTTTGAAGCTTAATTAAAGCAAACTGATCAGCCCCATACGGCACATGCCACCATCAAGAAAACAGCAGAGATAATCGCTAACAGGGGAGCCACGTAGGCCCAGGGCAGGGCTGCGGCGGAAGTGGGTTGGGCCTATAGCTCCGCGGAGAACCTCTGAGCTGTGATAATTGAACACAGTCACAACACCCACAGGTGAAAAGACCCCTTGCCTCTGCAGAGAGGAGGGAAGGGACCCGGAGGGAATCCATCTCAGGGTCACTTGTGTTTCTTTTATTTCTTTGATAATTTATTTATAAGTAACAGATCAAACAGCCCTGTCACGAAGAGGCAAGGTCCTTTCAAAGGTGAACAGTGTGTGTTCCTGCCACCTCGGGGACCACCAGGACATTTTTATGATTTCTTTACACTACAAATATTTGACAGCACTGGAATCACCCACTGGAATCCACCTGGGAACTCATCAACAGTTCAGGCGCTCTCCCGGCGTGCCCTGGAGCCTGGCCCAAGTAAGCGCCGTGGATCTTATCCTCGTATGCAACGCAGAGCCATCTGCCCTCCTTCCCTGCCCTCTGGCCACTGTCAGCGAGGGGCAGGAAGGTCTCCGTCTGGGGAGCTGTTAATGTGGCCTCTGTTGTTTTCCACACACTCAGATGCCGGCGTGGTCAGGGGACAGAGGCGTGGGTGACAGCCGGGTCTCACGGCCTCACAGCAAGCAGACTACAGAGGCAGCCTTGACCCTGCGCAGACAAGCACATCCAGGCTAGCCACGCAGGCGACGCCACACCCGGCCCTGGGCAGCCACAGAAGTAGCTCGCAGCCTGAGTCAGAGGACCATGGCCCAGTCTCTCCCATCCTGAGTCTCTTGCTTCTCACCTCCTCCCTCCGGCCAGGTTAAGTTCAGGCAGGGACAAGCGGAGCAACAAGGGTGTCTGAGGCAAAAGAAGGCCCAGGCTCTGAGGCATCTACCCATGGAGTGCCACTCGGGATGAGCAGAGGAAGCAGCAGAGAGGCAGTGGCCGTGGTCGGAGCACATAAGGGGCCCGGGCACTGCCAACAGTCTGTCCTTGCCCACTGGGTAAGAACTTGCCTCTTGTGCCCAGGGACCCACAGATGCCAGCCTGGTCACTCTTGCTGGAGGACAGGGAGATGTGGGTTTCCCCCCAAAGCCATCCCGGCCTTAGAGAAGCTGGTGTCATTTCCCTCTTCAAGGATGAGAAAGCAGACACACACAGAGAGAAAGAAGTCTATTAGAGGGAGGCGGTAGGAACCCTGAGCTTTGGACAAAAGCTCTGCCATCCAGAGACCCAGGATTACAAGGGAGGTGCCTCAAAGCCATGCAGGAAACCTCAGACCTTGTCATCAGCTTGCTCTGCACCTGTTCCCAGAAGCCCCTCTGTCCCTGGATCCCGAGCTGACCCAAAAAAGTAGCAGCAGTTCCCTGCACGAGCCCACAGTCTTCCAAACTGGGCACCACCAGGAGGGAGGCAACCTAACAGCAATAAAAGCTTCAGGCTCTTCCCCTCCTCCTCCTCCTCCTCCTCTTCCTCCTCCTCTTCCTTTTACTCCTCCTCTGTCCTTTCTTCCCCTCCTCCTCCTCTTCTTCCCCATTCCCCTTCCCCCCTCCTCCCAAAGCCAAGCTGGATGAGGCAGAGATGTCCCAAGTGGATTCCGACTGCCCCAGCCCCTTTGGTCAGCTGTGTATAGCACGGGTCAGGATGCGATGACCCCCAAACCAGGCTGTTTGCAGCCCCAATGGCTCCATCGCACCAGCCCTAGGCACACAGCCCCACCAGCTCCTTCTTTCTAGTTCCCTAAGAGAGAGAGCTGCCTGTCACCCAGGTGGGTCAGCTGCTCTACACTGAGCTTCTTGTGCCTGTCACACACACACACATACACACACAAAGCTACTTTCTACTGCCTGAGATAGAGATGGGTGTTGTTTCAAGCAAACCTACTCTGTAATTCAGATGTAAAACTAAATTGAAGGGTGACCTTTGGCTTAGCGAATCATCCCTTGCATAAGAGAAGATCCTCCTCAGGACTAGTGTGGGTTGCCCCCATCACAGGACTGGCTGCAGAGAACAGAGTGCCTCTGGCCCCTGGGGTGTGTGTGTGTGTGTGTGTGTGTGTGTGTTTCTGCACCTGTGACCCGGGCCCCTTTCTGCCTCTCTCTGCCTTTTAAGCCAGGCCCAGCTTGCTGCCACCTCGCTGTGCCCTGCCTGAGACCCCCAAAGCCATCCCTAAAGTCCAGAGCAGGGCTGAGCCACACTTGCTGCACAGCTCACCCCAAAAATTTAAAAGAAAAACACATGAAATAAAAACTTTCCGGCCAGGGCAGGCTAGCTTCGCTCTTATAAAATAACTATTACTTAATGGAAGGCTCCATAAACCTCAGAAACCCTGGAACATCTGGTAAGTGGTGTCAGCTTCACACACTGCCCAGCACAGGGTCCTGACCCAAGGGTCAGAGCCCAGGCCTGGCATCCCCAGCTCCTATAGGACAGCCCCAGGACAATGGGTTCCTCTATGCCTCCCACCAGCCAGTCATAGGCAACAGGGATTCTGGCGCCAGATCCCAGGAGGCAGGGAGGAGAGGGGAGGATGGAGCAGCTGAGGACCCCAACCTGCGTGACAGTCACACGGGCACACTAGGAGCTGGGGGCAGTCCAGGCAGCTTCAGGGATCCCTGCTCTGCCTTCTGGAGATGTTGAACAGCACTGTTGGCCTGGTGGGCACCAGATGCTGGGGATGGCCACTTAAGGACAGTCTGAAGTCCTCTGGCAAAAGGTCACAGTTCCGAGGCACAGCCATTCTTAATGGCTGTCTTGCTGTGGTGGCACCTGAGGATCCTGTAGTCACCACCAGGAGGGTCTGCTTTGCTACAAGGAAGGATCTATTCCCCCTGCTTTCCTGCTGTACCACTTGGATCCCAGGCAGATTGGTTCCAGGATGGGTTCCCCCAGAAGGATCTGTCAGAGACCCCAACTGCTGTGTCATCGGGCAAATCCTTCAGAAAGCACACTCTCCTCCTTAAAAATGCAGTCAGGACATCTGGCATTGAAAGCCCAGGACTGTCCCACTGTACCAACCTAGGAACACAGAGTGGGCACCCAGGATTGAGTGAAGACCATGGGCCAGGGGAGAATGGCCGGGTGCTTTAAGGCAGATCCCTTGTGCCAGCCTCCATGTCCACATCTGAGAAAGGGCTTACTCAGGAGACAGACTCCATGCATGTGTATCTGGACTGTGCTTTCTGTGTTCTTCATTGAAAACAACCAAACTTAGCTAATGAAATATAACAGAAAGCCTGCTGAAAGGTTGGAAAATATATTTGTTTTCTGTCCTTGAATGTGCAGCTACGGCAGCCATTCTGTAACCATGAGGCTACAGCTCAAAAGTAAAAAGTGAATACACTGAACATAGCAGAGAGGAGGAACAGGAAGGCCCTGAACGATTGACAATATCTTGGAAACAAAGCCATAAAATGCCTGCTTTCAGACTTTTGGTTGGGGAAGGGACATACATAAGCCGGTGTTGATTTACTAGGTGTGATCCAAAAGTAGCATGAATGAATCTTACATTTTAAAAAATTCCTGCAGTTTTAGACACACAATCATGAATTCATCTCAGAATATTCCTTCTCGCTTAGAACATGCTGACCCCATCATCCTTGCCAGTTTTCAGAAGCAGTTCTAGGAGTCCTCTGTCCTATCTTTGGTTGTGCTGCATGGTTCCTTTGATACCTTAAATGGGCTCAGAACATTCACCTCTCATGGGCATTTCGGTTACACTGAAATTTTTGCAGACTGCTTTTGTGGGGCTAAGGATGGAACCCAGGGCCTCACACGTGCCAAGCAAGCACTGTGCCACCAAGCCACACTCCCAGCCCTCTGTCTTCGTCATTTTGACTTTGAGGAATAAGCTAGATGTCACATGGAACCAGATCCAGAGAATAAGACAGATGAGGACACAGTGTCCTGTTTTTATAAACAGGCTTTCTGGTGGATAAAAACACTGATAGTTATTTCATTTCTACATGTGACCATCTGTTTAATACCTCCGTCCCCCAACCCAGCTTTTATTTTCATGAGGACAGACCACATATTCATTCACCTTTCAGCTTAGGGCCCTGCTTTAGCAGATACTTGGGAAACCCTGGTTGAATGACTGACCCGTACTTGTTCTGATAGACACTGGTTGCTGCCTGTCTGCAGAAGGGCTGTGATCCTGTCTCAATTTAGTGTTCAGACAGGAACTGGCAAAATAACGCCCCACAGTCTCTCTGACAAACCCCAGTAAACACAGGGTAGATAGGATCCGCAGCCTCCGGGACTCATTTCCCGTGGGACAAATGCATTTTGCTTTCTGTGGAGCATCAGCTGCTCCGTCTGAGCTGCCGTGCTCTGTCATTGTGCAAGCCTTTTCTTGTAGCTGCCTGGGCTGTACGACTCCGTCTACCCCTAGCTGGAGCAGCAATCCCCCCAAAGCAGCCCCAGAACTGAGAAAGAGAAAGGGTTGAATGGCCCCACCCACCCCAGCAGGCTGGCTGTGGATGTGTTCCAGAAGGTGGTCTGCTGCCCCGGAGTCCTGCCATGCCAGGGTGCCAGCCTGCAGCCAGCACATGGCCTCCTGCCCAGCCCGATCCCCCAAGGAAGCAGGGGCCTGAGCTGCACTTCCTGTCCTGTCCTGTTCACACTGCGCCTCCTCAGAAGGCAGGGAGCCGGGTCCCGGGAGGCCGAGCATACTTGGGTCCAGAACCACGTTCTGGGCCTGGGAACGCTGCCACTTCCCTGTTATATAACCCCCAGCCACCACCCAGTCTCCATAAAAACTCACTCTCCGCTTTGGTAAAGCTGGGAATAATAAGATAACCGTGTAAAGCTCAGGCTTGCCATTTAACAGGGCACCAAAAGCCATTCCTCCATTCAATGCCACCCTCCCGGAGCTGACACTGAGCTTCCACGCTTCAGTCCCAGTTGGCCTCTTCCCACCATTTGTCCCCAGTTTTAGGTATTGTGCCCTGAATTCCCTGACCCCAAAGGCTCTGAGGTTTATTGCCTCTAAAGGAGCTACCTTGGCATGACAACCACCCACTCCAAAGTGTCAGAACCAGCAAGCTCTCCTGGTTGTGCGGCAGTCACCCTGAATCCAGCTCTCCCATTCCTCACCGGGCAGATGCTCTCCTCCTCACCCTGTTCATGCCATCTGAAAATCAGGGATAAGCTCTACTTCACAGGATTATTAGAAAGTTTAAAAATTAAACATCTGCAAAGTACCAGGCACAAACCAGACATAGAAACCATGCTTTGAGGTTGCTATTAATATTCTTCTTGGACCAATGAGATAGCTCAGCAGTCTAAAGCGCCTGCTTAGGCAAAACACAGGGACCACAGTTTAATTCCCTGGCAACACATATCTCACCCACCCCCAGGGCAGGCTGAGCCATCTATACACAAAAAAACTTCAAGATCCAAGTTAGCATACAACTAAGTTGATCGGGGAGTGGTGGAAGGAGAAGAAATAGAAGCAAGGACAGGGTTTTGCTTTTGCTTTTTCCTTTTCTTCTCTTAAAGCTGAGAAGCACCTTGGCACTCCACAGGATCTGGAGGCCGAGCCGGCCAGCCACCAAGCACACCGCCACTTCCCATTAGGATGCCGCTTTCGAGCTGAAGCCAGGCTGGGCAGGGTCCAGAGAGGCCTGGCACAGTCCTGGCGTCACCACACAAGTAAAGAAGAACTGTGTGGTTGCAAATCTACATACAGATGCGGAGCCAACATCAAGTTCCCGGATGGACCCACCACGTTCATATTTTAGAAGGATTTCTTTCTCTGTGTGTCTCTGTCTGTCTGCCCACCCGCCCGCCCGCCCACCCATCTGTCTGTCCATCCATCCATCCGTCTGTGTGCCTCTTGCTGGCAGTGTTCAAGGCTCTTGAAAATAAAAGTTTATTATGGAAATGCTGACAGACCCTTAAATAGAGCACGGTATTCACAACACTGTAATTATGCCGCCATTGAAAAGCTCCAAAGAAAACATGATTTCCTTGTGCAAATAAATCATGCATGGCTTTAAAGGCCCATATTTAAATCATATGACCCCCTAAAGAAAGATCATCTTCCATATATGAATGGATTATAAATAATGATTTAAAAAAAAAACAACTAGGCCCATACTGGGAAAACATAGATAGATTTCCAGATTTTCTCCAGTACTTTGTAAAACTAGACAGGCACCTCACTTCCATCCCATTACATGACTGGCCACCAGATTTGTCCTGCTACTGTATGCACTGGTCAGGCTAGAAATTGTGTCTGATTGAAGAAATAATGAAGGAATTCACATTTCCTTCATTTTGAGGACACGGGGCCACCACGTCTTTGGAAGTGCGTCTCGCCCACTCCCTGCATCATACACACAGCCCAACACAGCACAGCACAGCGAGAGCCTGGTCCTCTGCATTCCAGGATGTGGCGGCACCCACCTGCCCGGATAAGGGTCTTTATGTGTCCCCAGAGCTTCAGAGGCTCCGGCCACCACACTGAGGAAGGAACTTTTTTTCCCCATCCAGGTTGTGGTTTGCCTATTTTCAAACAGCTATTGATACTTTCAAATGGCAGTTGCTAAATGACAAGTTTCATTCTGGTAATTATCAAAAATGAAACTAGCAGGAGAATTTGAAGCTAAAACTCTTTTTCTGAAAAGAAAAAAGAAAACCCACTCTGCATGGTGGTACCTGCGTGGAGCTGCAAATGGCTACAGGTATTTATTTATACCTATAAAAATGAAAGTATAATTGAGCATCCATGTTTTCAACAAAACTCAAACTAAATTTTCCATCCATGTGGATTTCACATTTAGGGGTAAATTAACTTCTAAGAGGCCTTTCAAATCATATGCAAGAAACTAAATTACATTCCTTCTGGTTTTCTTTTCAACATTTTTTTTTAATTTAATCTTTTATTTGTTGATTGCTTGACGGACTGATTTGGTACAGGGCCTCACTATGCAGCATAGCATGCAGGTCCTTGCGCTTGCCAGGCAGGCGCATAAACAGCCAACCTATCACCCCACCCCAGTCTTACCGACTCTTATTCCACTGTAGTTCTTGGAGAAGTGGATGGGAGCCACCAGAGTCCCTGCATCATGCATACACCTGGACTGCTACAACCCAGGCTTAGAGCATGGCTGTATTAAAACACCAAGTCAACAAAAATCATATATATTTGAATACAATGTAAATCTTTCTTTGTTCTCAGAACATACCAGATTGGGGGATGCATATTTAATACATGAAAGCAACTTTAAAATTCTTAAAAAGAACTGATTTGTGTCCCCTCCAAAGTCCACACATGGAAGTCCTGACCCTACCTTAGAGTCTGTGTTTGAAGAGTGGGCCTTTAAGGAGGTGAAATTTAAGATTTCACAGGGTCCTTAGGGTCTCCATGATGGGACTCTAATTCAATAGGATTCATGTCCTTAAGTAACACTACACTAGTGACATACGTGCAAAAAGAAAAGATTGCATGAGTCCCAGCCAGAGGACAGTCATCTGCAGGCCAGATTCAAAAGCCCAAGAGCAGTCAACCCTGCCAACACTTGTTTTTGCACTTCCAGAACTGTGGGACAATAAATGTCTGCTGTTCTAAGCCACCTAGCCTGTGACATCTTGTTCTGATACCCCTAGAAGACCAACATAACTCTATCATGGGTCGCCCCCAAATCTCATTGTTCCTTTTCTATTCCTGGCCCTGGAACTCCCCCCAAGGCCCCTTCATGCCTGCTTGCCTGCCTCTCCACCTCACCCTCTTTGGCCCAGCTCCTAGTTACACATACCAATAGGGCATCTGGCTCCTAGAAATACCTATCATCCTCTTCTTTTCCTTTTATACCAACCAGGAGAGAACATTCCAGAAAAGTAAAAGCTTTCCCATCAGGACTCTACACAAGGAGGTGGAGTGAGGGGACACCAGTCTAGTCCATGCCTATGATCGGTTGTCTCTGTCACATGTTTCATGATCAGAAAGTAGAACAAAGAGGATACATAGTTCAGAGATACAGAGATTTAAATAAATATCATGCCAGCTGTAGAAAAGACCAAGGAGCACCCATTATTAATAAGAATCCAAACGTGTGACTAACACATTTGTCATGATGACAGCATCGATCGACAGCCTGAGTACCCTCTGTGTCCACCTGCCCAGAGAGAGTGTGATGGTGAACAGGTGGGTAAGGTCCACCTGGTCTTCCTGTTCTCCAGGGAAAACCAGATGACTAAGTAAACCTCAGACACCCCCTCCTACCCAGACCTAGATAAAGATGGGCCCAGAAAGGAACCACGGAAGGAGAGCAATTTTACAAGCGCCAATAGAGGGCCTGAGTTTTGCTTCGGAATGGGCTTGTTTACAGTTGACAACCAAAATATTTAGAAATGTAATGTGGAGAAAAGGTCACCGCCAAGCCCGGCACATTCTACCGTTAGTCAGCCGAGCGCCTGCCAGTCTGCACTCCCGCATCTGGGTGCAATTATGACAGAGCTGAAGGCTCCGCTGCACCTTCAGGTCATCTCCCTGCTTTGACTGGGTGTCCTCAGAGCACCCCTGACCTCCTGAGCAGGGCACAGGATGGCTTGTGGGAGATGCTTCCTGGGGACAAAATTTGGGGCAGACTCTAGGGAGCCCAGCCCTTGAGGCTCTGATGACTTCAGAGTTCCTAGCTTCCTCAAATGCAGAAGGCACCCATCAAGAGAGATTCCCCGCCCTACCCATTGCCTCCATGGTCTGGACACAGCTCCCCTCTCAGGAGAGAGGAAAGGTGCTTTCTGAGCCCTCAGTCTCATCTCTGCCACTCACGTGTTCCGAGAGCCCTCCTGTAATCTGGGCTGGCTGTGGATACCCACCTGACTAGGCTGTGTTGGGTTCCCAGAATGCCCAGCCCTGGCTGACTCCACAGCAGAGTGGGAGCAGGACCCAGGGGGCTGAGGAGGGAGGCGCAGCACTCTGAACACCTCTGCGGCTTGCTCCTGGACAGGGCCATGCGGGTGTTCAGCTCTCTGGGGAAGGATACTGCTTCTATCAGCCATTTGTACCATGGAGGCACCACAGTCCAAACGTTGGCTCCTCCCCACCAAATTCAGTGTTGAAACTGAATTGCCAACATGTACTAGTCAGTAAGCAGTGAGAACTTAGTGCGGAGACATGTGCCTGGAAGGCTGGGGCAGGAAGTATGAGCCCAGCCTAGGCCATTTCAGTGACTTAGTAAGACCCTAACTCAAAGAAAAATAAAATATTTAAAGGGCTGGGGATGTAGTTCAGTGAAAAGGCCCTGGATTCAATCTCTAGTACTGCAAATATATAAGTAATGATAATAAGAAGTAGAGGCCAGGGAGTCACAAGGACTCTGGCCTCCTGGAAGGGATCAGTGCCCTTCTCCTTGTGCAGAAGCAGCCAACCACTACATCCAACCCCTCCAGACTCTGGCCCTCCCAGGGTTTCCACCTCAGACTTCCCAACCTCCACAGCTGTTGTTTGCAGACCTCCTGCTCTATGGTCTATTTTTCCAGCAGCCGGAATGGACACATGGGAGCTTGTGTGTCTGCACAGGCTCTGTGCAGTTGCATCCCTACCTGTCTCTAGCCTTCCCACTTCACATCCAAGCTTTCCTTCCAGTGGCTGTCTCTGTGGAGCCGCAGCATAGTGGAGGCTGACACAGGAGAGTCCAACTGGGGCTGGGGAGATAGCTAAGCAGTCTAAGCATCCACCTGGCAGATGCAAAGACCTGGGTTTGATTCCTGGTAGTGAATGCCATGTTAGCCTGGAAACCAGTTATGGTGGCAATCACACCTATAATCATAGCACTGGGGAGGCTGAGACAGGAGGATCATTACAAGGCCCAGCTGTGTAGCAAGATCCCATACCAAATAATTGAATGATTAAACAAGAAGGAGGAGGAAGAAGAAGAGGAAGAAGAGGGGGAGGAGGAAGAGGGGGAGGAGGAAGGAGCAACAGCAGCAGAGGCAGCCGATTACTAGGCTTCTGAAGAGGTTCAATCTTTTGACCAGATCCAGCTGACCCTGAGTTGTTGATGGTTAGGAACACAGGACAGGAATCCCCTGGAACCCTCAAAGGCCCCCACTGTGGGTGAGCCTGTCAGCATCCCCATTTCTCCTGCCAAGCTGCGTGGTCTCAGTCCTGTAAGCCAGCACCCAGAGCACCTGTGGCCCTGATTCTGGTCCTTCTTTCTTCCTCCACTGCCGCCCTCCCCCACCACTAGGCAAAGGCTCCTGCAGGTATAGTGATCTAGCAGGAGGAAGCACCTGGCAGGGGCTCCACTGGATACAGATAGCTGTCTTGAGTGTGAGGCCAGCTGGGGGCTTTACTGGCTTCTGTAAGCACTGTAAATATTTTCCAAGATAGCCAAATATGGAAGAAAGAGCCTCCCAAGAAGCCGTCATTGACAGAAGGCAAGTGTGCCCAACATCCCTAAATCCATACCATAGAGGAGGGTGCATGGGAGTGGGGCGAGGTGCATGAGCAGATATTTGCTTTGGGCCCCAGACTCAACCATCTCCCGCACTTTACAGGATGGGGTGGCCCGGGAGCTACCAACGCTCCCCATTCTACACACTCACTTCAGCCAGTGGGAAACACAAGTAAGAACTCCCTCAGCAAATGGGCAGCAAGGACAAACCAGCTGTCACACCCCTTCTGTGCATAAGATCCTCTTCTCAAGCTAGGATGGGCCAGCTGGGCTCAGAGCCAGCTTCTGCGTGGGAGCCTCCCAACACCTCTGTTCCTCCAGCCCCTGGGGATACAGTGACCCCAGAGATTGAAGATCTTGGGGCTGACTTGCCTTCCCTGGTTGCCCACTGGACTCATCTAGAAACCTTTGTAATTAATTTCCCATATTAAATTTCCTCTGTTAAGTCACTCCGCATGGGCTTTGTTTTCTCTGGAGACACCCTGGCTGGTACAATGCTTCCCACCCAAGGGATTAGAATTTGCCAAAAGTGACTTCTTTCTAAGATTTCTAAGCTACTAGGATTAGCATCCTTTTTTATAATTACTTGTAGACAGTAACACCCCAAGTATTGCAGAAGAGACAAAGCAAGTAGGCTCCCTGTGCCCAGCCTGTGCATGGAGGTATGGGCTTAGAGAAAAGGAAGAGGGAAAACGGTTCATGGTCTGTATTAACTCTAGGAGAGCAGAAAGGCACAGAGGGGCTTCTGAGGCCACCGTGATGAGCACCTGCTCCCCTCTGCACACTGGCTTACTCCAATTCCACATTCCTGGGCGTGCAGCGGCATTCACTGAACATCTACTAGGCCCTGGGGTAGGAAACAGATGAGAACACTAACAACCTCCTGGAACCTCAGTCCTAGAGTCTAGAATAGTCATTTCCAGGTCTATTCTGGGGTGAACCCTTAAACCTGGAACAGAGAGACTCATTTGGCCACACTGGACCAAACCTATTCAACAGTCCTTCACCCATACCTCCCAGAGCTGGATAAAATCATCACAGACTGGACTCCAAGTTGGGTGGAAGTGATCACAAATGAAAGACTTCACAAATGCAAGACTCGGCAAGTTCATCCACAGCCAGGCCTGTAACTATGGCTATTGGGTTAGGAGGGCACACTAGCTCCAGACAGGGCACACTGGGACTTGTCAGAGTCCCAGTCCCCATTGCTCCAGGGTTGGACATCCTGATAATTCACTCCGCCACCTAGTGTGCTCTGACCATAGATTCATCCAGTCTACCAAAGAGTCAAAGTTCCCCTTCTCCATGGGAGACTCTGACCCAAGTACTCTCCCAGGGCCCTGGGATCACACCATCACCTCTTTCCTTCTTTCAGTGGGTGATATTTAATATGTGTTTGTTGAGTGAATGACTGCATGTGATTCCTTCAGGGTAAGCAGGTGCCACTGATACATCACCTCAGCGTTCTCTTCCAAACCCCTGCACAGACACCTGCAGGAAGGCAGCGCCATGCTCAGGCTGGTCCTTGCAGGAACTGTGAGCCAGTGATAGGCTGCTGCCCTGCTACCAGGCACAGGTCAGGACAGCGCCCACCCAGAGGTGGGCTGGCTGCTGTGCCCAGACCTGAACTAGATGTGTCCCAAGATTCAGCCTGTTTTGGAAATACCAAGACTTCTGAGGAAACGTCTGAAGCACTCACTTCCTAGGCCCTCCTCCCCAGTGTGTGGCCAGTGTGCTAGAATCTCACCAGTAGAGGAAAATGTGGATCATGATGGACTCTGTGGCAGAGAATATCTCCTCTTTCTTTGGCCCAGGTGGGCTACAAACCCAGCACCCACAAGGGAAACACCCTGCTGTACAAGTTCAAGACCACAGGATGTGTTAATGGCTCCCTCTTCCTTGGTCTCAGACCTCAGTCTCTGGTACGTTAAAGGTAGAATAAACAGCCCTGGAACCCAGACTTAGGCTCATCCTACTAGAAACAATCAAGAAGCCAGAGTTGACTCAGCACCTCTTAGGCCGAGGCTCACTTTCCCACCAGCAGTGCTGTTAGCTCAGGGTACCCAATCACCTGGGCTTTGGTCCCTGCTTGTCTTGATGGCTGGCCCAGGTCTGTGCTGCCCGCAGGCTCGCACTTGGTCCACAGACTCCTCCTCCCAATTCCAGCTCCGGTCTGCATGTCCAGTCCTGAAAGAAGCCACCCACTCCCCGCCCCATGAGACACTCTCCCCCAGGAGAAAACAGAGCAGTACATAAACCAATAAAAATCCCCAGCTGAAGATGAGATCTCACATTTGCAGTGACTCGGGCGCCTCATGCAATTATCACAGAGTGCCTCCCGCCATGCAATGACCTCATGGCCCTCGAAGATGAGCCTAAGGACGGCCTCGCCATCCCCTACCCTGCTGGGGTCAGGTGGCAAAGGCCTGCCCTTTCTCTGCCTTCTGGGCAGGAAGTCTTCTGTGGCCTGGTATTCCATCCACAAGACAAAGGAGGAGGCGGATTTCTCTGAACCAGTGCCAGGTCACACTGAGGTGGGTGTTGGGTCTTTTGAAACTGTCAGAATGAGTATGCTTCTGATTATGGGGTTCCCAAGACTCTGAGCCAGCTCTTTTTTTTTTTTAAGCACATACATTTTCTTCCTGGACCTGAGCCACACTGCTCGGCTATGTTAATCCCTGCAGTAGTCACCCTGCTTCCCAGGGCATCCAGGGAGTTGCTTGTTTTAGGGAAATCCTGTTAGTTTGAACTCTGTTCAAGAATGTGCCCGATGGGCTTCAACCCAGGAGCAAAGTGGATTCACCTGGAGAGTTTAAAGGCCTGGGGTCTTGGAGGATAAGGCAGTAGACAGGATCTAGAGGAGCCAGGAGGAACATGTGCATCTGGGGTTGTGGGGACTCAGCCTGCTTGCTCCCACCTGCCGCCCTGGGGATGCACAACTGCTGAGGGTCCCCAGGATGGCCCAGCTGGTGAGGACGGCTTATACTGATGGGGGCCCATGGAGGGTCATTGGCACGGTCACCTCACCTTTCATTTCAGGGTCTTCCTTCTCCAGGAGCTGTGTTCTAGAGACCAGAGCTTCTTGATGCAGAGGGAAGACTTACGTTTTCCAGAATTCTGCCTCATTTTCCCCACTCATCAAAACTTGCCTATCCACACTACACCGGTAACAGGAGATGGTCATCGATGTGCTCCATGTGTTTCCATGGTAACCCTGTCAACTTCTACATGAAGGGAATTTAGAGAGCTGGCAGTTTGCTCTCCATCCCTCTGCTCTCCGCCTCAGCCTCCAGGACACTTCAAAGCTCATCTTCAGGAGCTATCTTTTGGATTCTTGATTTGGGGTAAAGTAAGGTAAAAAGGCGGACTAACATAAGGGACAGAATATGGGCCTGGATATTGGGACTCAGCCACTACCTGCTGCTCTGTGATCCAGGCAAATATATCACCTTTCTTGTCCCTGAAGCTCCCGCAGAGTGGCTTAGAGTCTTTGAAGTGCACAGCCCAAAGTCTGCTGTAGGGGGCGCTGTCTGAGTGGGTGACAAGCAGACTTCCCTGTCACCCTCTGCCTGAGTGAAGATGCAAGACCTCTTAGGTTTCTGCGTTCGCCAGATTCCTTCCTGATGTGAGGCTTTATTTCTGGGAAAGGAAGACATAGAAGGAAGGGAAAGAGATATGGAGAGAAAGAAAACTGAATATAAGACAGGTCGTGAAGAATACTGGAAGAAAGCAGAAAGGCCTGGCACAGGAGATCAGTAGCACAGAGAGAGGCTGGCTCCTCCGCTAGGGAATATTCCTGAAAGAACTGAAAGTAACAGGATTTCCCTAAAACAAGCAGTTCCCTGGGTGCCCTGGCAAGCAGGGTAACTACTGCAGAGATTAATATAGCCAAAGCAACGTGGCTCGGGTCCAGGAAGAAGCTGCACGCTCAGGCATTTCTATAACCCCATGAACACATACGCCAGCCCCGCAAGGCTAACCAGATCAACAGAAGAAGCTCTGCATTCAGATCCTAACTTTATCTTCTCCTCTTAGGAAAGTTACTTTGTCTTGATTTGCTACTCTAGAGAAGGAAGTTGATATCAGTCCTCAGGGAATGGGATTATTTAAGGACTAAAAACAATAAATCAAGTCAAGTTCTGACTGAAGTATGCATTTTAAGCTGTCTACTAAAGAGTCACTTATGTAAGGTATTTTCACTATGGAGAGGAAGACATAGATAACCTGACCTCCAAGAGGCATCTATAGGAAGTTTGATCAATGATTGAGTGAGTGAGTGAGTGAGTGAGTGAGTGAGTGAGTGAGTAATAGGGGTTGGACCCAGGGCCTTCACACTGAGCTACATCCCAGCCCTTTTTTATTTTTTCGAGACAAAGTCTTGCTAAGTTTCTCAGGCTGGACTCAAGCGTCTGATTCCCCTGCCTCAGCCTCCTAGAGTGCTGGAAATACAGGGGTGCACCGCCACATTAAACTAAGATATATTTTTTAAAAGAGAGGACAAGCACTATGAATGGGGATCTCAGCTCCACCAGGTAAGCTTCATGAAGAAAATGCCTGCAACTTTCGAGCCACCAGGTTGCCACTGCCAAGGGAGCACCTTCTAAATGTCAAGGCAAGCCATGTCATATGTCACCCGGGACTTACCACACATGCAATGGTAAAGTCCCATCACGTGATGCATTCTAAATTTGGATGGT